>JABYQE010000170.1:0-57069 GCA_022376435.1 Amylocystis lapponica
ACTGCATGCATGGCTCGATTTTTCAGGCGAAGAACTGTGAAAAAATTATAGAGTTAGTCTTGATATTTCTACAATATATAAGCCCAATGAAGTGTAAAAGAATTTAGAATTGCTTTGGCGGAATTTGAAGCATAATATGGTGAAGAAACTTGAGAAGTATTTAAAATATATATTTCAATATATCCATGATTGATCTCCGGGAAGTTCATGATTTTTCTGTTCACAAAAAGCAAAACATATGATAGAAATATCGTGAATAGTTCAGACCAAAGAACTGTGAAAGAACCAAAGAACAATTGTGACTAGCAGTCACAATTTTTTCAAGATCACTTCACAAAGGATTCACAATCCTTTGTGTCAAAAAAGCAGTGACTGCTAGTCACAATTGTTCTTTGGTTCTTTCACAGTTCTTTGGTCTGAACTATTCACGATATTTCTATCATATTTTTTGCTTTTTGTGAACAGAAAAATCATGAACTTCCCGGAGATCAATCATGGATATATTGAAATATATATTTTAAATACTTCTCAAGTTTCTTCACCATATTATGCTTCAAATTCCGCCAAAGCAATTCTAAATTCTTTTACACTTCATTGGGCTTATATATTGTAGAAATATCAAGACTAACTCTATAATTTTTTCACAGTTCTTCGCCCGAAAAATCGAGCCATGCATGCAGTGCCATCTACCTGCACTTCATTCCTGCAACACAACTCTCTGTCATGTACACGCCTCCTATAGTGGAATTGAAGTCTATTCGTGACATGGTGGCATCGGGAATCCACACTACCATGCCGGAGGTCCTCAAAGCTGTACTTGAACATGGGGACGGTGAATGGGATGCAAAACAATTGTGCTACTCTCTCGAGAATATGGTATGTTCTTAGAACTAGCAGCCACATCTTCGCCACTGGCAGCCTCACATGTGATCTGCAGTTCTACGTAGCGGCCGCGGTTGGTCTGAAGCAGGCCAGAGATGGTGATTCCCATTTCCCTCCAGCTCTGCGGGAGTTTGTGCGATCACACTTTGAAGATGACCTGGAGGTTGTAAGTGTGGCTCTGCCATGTATTTCCTCTCACCACTAACCATAAGTAGCTCCAGCGTGATGCATTCCCAGTTCCGCCTGCAAGCAATGCACACCCGCACGCCAGGGAACGTCTGCCGGCACCCAGCCAAAGCAACACTCGACCGGCACCAGTGGAACTGCCGCCGACAGACCGTGTGCATTCCCAACCTCTCCATGCAATTTCGGCAATCACCACATCCACTCCCCTTGACATCTCCCACCCCTCGGCTTCTGCAGCACCACCCACTGCAACCGGTGCCTCATCACACCAGGTGGTACCGCCGCCAACTGCGGCATTGCCCTCACATCACCACATCGGACATCACCCGGCACAGTCGTCGGCGGAACGCACCCGTCAGGAAAACCGGCGGTACTTCCTGCCGATATCGCCTTGCTGTTGGAAAACGCAAAAAGGGAGACAGTGCAGACAGAGGAGGCTCTGCAACAGGAACGGAATGAAATCGCAAAGAGGGATTCCGCAAGCCGCCGTGTCGTAGCCTTGCTTGCCCAAAGGGTGAGGCACATTTTGAATGCCCAAAGGGTGAGGCACATTTTGAATGCCAAAACTGTGCTCTAATTGTCATTTGTTTTGCCAGCTTGAAAGTTGGAGAGTCACGTTGACAGCGGAGGAAGCAAGACGGAAGTCCCGTCGGCAACCATCCACCTCCCATCTCACATCGCCAGATCGCCTTCCTCCTGTCCTTCCACACGACCTGCCACCTGACCTTCCGGAGTCCTTTATCAATTATCTCAAGAAAATTGGTTGTCCATGGATGTCATCCAGGAGGACTTGGATTTCGAGACAAGGGTGATGGAATTATCCATGCAACACCTGTATGACACTGCGGACTTATTGTCAGACAAAGATTCTGTGGTGTAATGTAGATAGCATATATCAAGAACAAAACAAACTGTGATATATTGCTTTTCTCCAATTCTCAAAGCCAAAGCCCTTACCATGGTACCTGCCATCCAACTGCCTTCTGTCACAAACCTTCTGCCTGCCGATTTCCGTGAAGCTGCCGACTTCCGTGCAGCTGCCGACTACCATCGAGCTGCTGACTGCCGTCAAGCTGCCGACTGCCGTCAAGATGTCGACTTCCGTTGAATTGCCGACTTCCGTGAAGCTGCCGACTTCCGTGAAGCTGCCGACTACCGTCAAGCTGCGGACTACCGTCAAGCTGCGGACTTCTGTGACGCTGCCGACTTCAGTGAAGCTGCCGACTTCCGTTGAGCTGCCGAGTTCCCTCAAGCTGTGGACTCCTGTACAACAGCCGACTTCCGTTCAGGTGGCTCTTTGTGTTCCCAATGTTGTCAACTCATCACTCATCATATGCATCGCATGCAGGTGACATTGACACAACTAAGAACAATACATCTCCTCGAAAGAGCCACCCGCCAACCCGGAGTGACCACTCCTCAGTCCCAGAAGACGCGGACCACCTGGAGGAGCATTCGGAAGAGTGTGCGCGTCCCGACAATGGCGCCATTCATGATGAGGAAGTCTTTCTCCCCACCAGGCATTAGTGCGATGTCCGGCTCCTCGCCGAGCTCCCCCAGTCGGTACGCGGCATCCTGGTCGTCAAGTCGTGGGGAGGTTCCCGGCAAGCACGGCTTGCACTGGTGAATGTTCAGCACAAAGGCGTCAACAGAAACCATGCAAAAGACGTACCGTAGACATCGCTCCTCTTTCCATTGGCGTTGGCCCAGATGTACCGTAGTACTTCCGGTGAGGGACATCAAGGCCATGCTCCTCCATCTCCGGGACCATCTGCTCTAGGAGCTCCTGCGATTTGTGAGCAATTCCATTGGATCCACATAGTACAGAACTCACCCAGATGTGGAGGACTTCGGCGACCCACATCGGGTTGCCGGAGGCAGCGGTGTCGTACTCGTACATCTTGCGGTAGAATACCAGGCGGGCCATGATATCGTAGTATGCGGAGGCAAGCTGGTCGGGGTAGAATGTATCGGACATGGTGGATGAAGAGAGGAGGTAGTACAGACAAAATCTTATATCAATGAATGGCGGGCCATCCCTGTGCCATGAGGCATAACAATTATGTTATGCATTTGGCACGAGGCATGGCCATTGATATCACTATACCCCTTCGGGGAAGGTTTGTGAAGAACCCCGCCGTGACTGTCGCAAAGCTTTGGATTCTTGGACACTACTGTCTTCTGTCACAAACCTTCCGCCTGCCGTCTTCCGCCGACTGCCGTCTTCCGCCGACTGCCGTCTTCCGCCAGACTGCCGTCTTCCGCCAGACCGCCATGTTCCACCGGAACTCGGTCTCCCGTCAACCCCACATCTTCCAACAGACTGCTGTCTGCCGCCCCAGCACTGGTATTCCGCTGCCGTCTCACTCCCATCCTACCGCAGTATTGCCGATGTCGGCATTCTCCCCAAACAAAGTTCATCTCCCAAAATCTGGCCTGCCATCCCATTGGACAACCAGGAAAGTGATTGACCGACCCACCTATTGCCAACCTGTCAATATCGGGATGCACTCATTCACCGGGATGACACGCATGTCAGGTGTCAGACAAGGTTCATTTCCGAAATGCCGGCGCCGCCCTGCCATTGGACCACTATGCAAGGCCATGATGCACCACGGAAGTATGACGCACTGTGGGAGTTACTCAATAGAAACCTTTACATACATTTCTTCCATGTGGTGTCTTGCAGGCGGGGTTCCACTTTGATTAGTTTTCGATATGTCACCGATGCCGAAATGTGGTAACCAAAGTCAACAAGCTTCCTGACCATGATGGCGGGCTTCTTCACAGACCTTCCCAAAGTGGTTTATCTATTTCAATGACCGTGCCTCGTGGCAAATGTATACACGATTGTTCGGCCTCATGGCACAGGAATGCTCCGCCATCCCTAGTTATATTGCATGCTTTCCATTCCATCTCCTACCCACATCCAACCATGTCCCTCAACCGCCAGGAACTCCTGCTCGCATACTTTGAGGCGCTGTTTCCCCTCGCCCTCTGCCGCCGTATGTATGAATACGACGTCGCAGCCTCCACCAACCCGATGTGGGCAGCCGACGTTATCTCGAGCTGGGTAAGTGGTTCGTGCATCAGATGTGAATGAAGTGCTGACCGATCTGCAGGAGAACCTGGAGCTCCTTGTGCCAGAGATGGAGCGGCTGGGCTTGCCCTTGCTTCATCACGAGTACTACGCCTATGTGTGGGTGGTCGCCTACGTGCGGAAAGACGATCCCGACGGTGAGTATTTCGTATGATTCTCTTGAATGTATCATGCTAACCTTCATCAGTGCGAGCCGCGCTTGACGGCGAAGTCCAGCCCGACGACAACGACGAAGCTGCAGTCGGGATGGAGCACCGCGAGGACGTCGATTTCCTCATCATGAACGGGGCCATCGTCGGCACGCAGCGGCTCTTCCGCATCATCCTCAACGCTGTCCAGGTCATCTGGAGCTGAGGAGGCTGCGTCGCAGGGTGCACCGGGCTCGTCGTTTCGCATGTATTTTGTAGCATTAATATCACACGCGTTGGCTTCGGATAAAGAGTGATAAGGCAAGATAGGTGCAGTGGCAGGAGGATAGATGGAAGCCACATAGCACACGAAAGTCAAACGGGAAGTCGAACGGCACAGAGACGGCAGGCAGAAGTCAGACAGCAGGCAGACGGCAGGCGGAAGTCAGACGGCAGGAAGACGGCAGTCGGAAGTCAGACGGCAGGAAGACGGCAGTCGGAAGTCAGACGGCAGGAAGACGGCAGTCGGAAGTCAGACGGCAGGAAGACGGCAGTCGGAGGAAGACGGCAGTCGGACGGAAGACGGCAGTCGGACGGAAGACGGCAGTCGGGCAGAAGACGGCAGTCGGGCAGAAGATGGCGGTCTGTCGGAAGACGGTAATCTGACAGAAGATGGCAATCTGACGGAAGACGGCAATCTGACGGAAGATGGCAGACTGCACTTTGATGGACAATGGCACTTTCAAGGTGTGATATAACATTACTAGGATGGTCAAGGGATGGCAGTACATGAATGGCAATAGAACTGTGGTCAGAGGTCGTTGGTGGGACCATGGGCAAACAAAAGGGCTTCCTCACTTGCATTAGGCATCACTTTCTCTGCCAGTGCTCCTTCACAACATAATAAATCAAAATCTGGGTACATAATCACCAAAACACCCTACATATATGTGGTAGTGTACATCCACTGGGGAAAATCAACTCCTCCCTTGCTATAGACTGCTGGCCTCATATAATAGGCTATACAAACTCTCTCTTCACTGCTCCTCTCCACCTTGTGTATAATCAGCCTGCCTGAAAATGCACTGACTGTCCCACCACTGTACCTCAACCTCACCCCCAACCCTGGTAGTTCCAGCTCTACTCCTTTCTCCCTCCCCAATGTCAACAAAAGATCATACCACATATAGTGGGACTTTCTATCCCTGTGTAATGGACTGCCCCTGTTGGCCATGAAGGACAGTGCATTAAACACCAGATGCCAACATGCCATTACCTCTGATATCTTGGGATCCTCCTTTGCTTGTTTTAGTGACTCTTGCCCTGCCCTGTACATCTCTGGGTGGATGACCCTGAGAATGGCAGACACAAGTGCTGAGGTGTCTTTCATATCCTCTAGCCATGCTCTCCCTACAGAGAGGGGGTCCTTCAAAAGGGCACACACTTCAAGGGTGTCATTGATGGTCTAGAAATGCAAGATAAGAGATAAAATAAAATCAATTCAATTTTGGGTACTGCTCACCTCATGTCCTTGTTGAAACCATGCTGGAGAAAAATTCAAACACCCAGGATGAAGGGTTGAGCAGTCCTGTGGGTCCAGAAAATATTGGGATTGACTTCTCCAGGTCCCACTGGAATGTGGATGATTTTTCTGCAGCATGGGATTGAGAAGGTCCCCCAGGGCCCATATCTCTGCCTGAAATGAATGAGCCTGATCAGCTGAGGTTAGGACAGAGTTGAAGGACTCTCACCTGTCTCTCTGGGCCCATGATGCCTGGTAAGTGCCACAGGAGAATTCTGTTCTCCTTGTCAACAATAATTAGGGGCTCTGTATATAGTGGAAAAGGCTGTGGGTGGAGGGGTGGAAAGAGAGAAGCCATAGAGGCTTCCTTGGCCTCATTAAACCCAGTGAGGCCAGATTTGACAGCAGTGGAGTGATACTCTTCTGCATCCCAGTCTACAGTGACTGAGAATACTCAGTAATCTATGCATGTTGGCAGAAAACTAGGCATTTACCTTGGTTGGTGAAGGCTTTTGCAAGCTGATGTGCAATTCTTTCAGCATCTCTGACTAGAGACACCTGGAAGTCAAGGGGTGGCAAAGGCCTGGAGGGAGGACAAGATGAAGAAGAGGGGAAATGGTCATTTAAGTAGTGTTGAAAACATGAATGGACATAGGTGGCTACTCTGTCAGTGTATGAAAAAGGGGTCTGGGGGGGAGTGGACATGGTGGGAGGAAGAATCGATGGATGCGCTGGCAGGGACCAGCAGCCGAACATACCTTTCCGGAACCGAACACTTCGCGAAATTCGCGTGGCGGTCCGGCGGGATTTGCCAGCACTTTCACGGAAGTCGGCACTTTCACGGAAATCAATATATGTATGGAATGCGGAGCTTGTGACAACAACAATCTGAGTTGGGTGAAGGGGTAGTACAATCATTATAGCAGCACTACACAGGCACCATGGCTTCCAGGGATGCAGGGATACATTCGTGCAAAACATGCAACCACCCAGTTTCCTATACATGTATACATGATTGCGAAGAGATCTACGTACCTCAACGGAGAACCCATCCGTAGGCTACGGGCGTTCCTGTTGTCGGCCGACCCGTAGGCTACGGGGTATCCCTACCGTCGGCCCACCCGTAGCCAACGGGGTATCCCTACCGTCGGCCCACCCGTAGCCAACGGGGCAATCCTCCCGTCGGCCCACCCGTAGCCAACGGGCAATCCTCCCGTCGGCCCACCCGTAGCCTACGGGTATCCCTACCGTCGGCCCACCCGTGGCCAACGGGCGTTCCTGTTGTCGGCCGACCCGTAGCCTACGGGGTATCCCTACCGTCGGCCCACCCGTAGCCAACGGGGCAATCCTCCCGTCGGCCCACCCGTAGCCTACGGGGTACCCCTACCGTCGGCCCACCCGTAGGCAACGGGGAAATCCTCCCGTCGGCCCACCCGTAGGCTACGGGGTACCCCTACCGTCGGCCCACCCGTAGGCAACGGGGCAATCCTCCCGTCGGCCCACCCGTGGCCAACGGGAGTTCCTGTTGTCGGCCGACCCGTAGGCTACGGGGTACCCCTACCGTCGGCCCACCCGTAGGCAACGGGGAAATCCTCCCGTCGGCCCACCCGTAGCCTACGGGGAAATCCTCCCGTCGGCCCACCCGTAGGCTACGGGGTTCCCCCATCGTCGGCCGACCCGTAGGCTACGGGGTACCCCTACCGTCGGCCCACCCGTAGGCAACGGGGAAATCCTCCCGTCGGCCCACCCGTAGCCTACGGGGAAATCCTGTTGTCGACCGACCCGTAGGCTACGGGGTACCCCTACCGTCGGCCCACCCGTAGGCAACGGGGAAATCCTCCCGTCGGCCCACCCGTAGCCTACGGGGTACCCCTACCGTCGGCCCACCCGTAGGCAACGGGGCAATCCTCCCGTCGGCCCACCCGTGGCCAACGGGAGTTCCTGTTGTCGACCGACCCGTAGGCTACGGGGTACCCCTACCGTCGGCCCACCCGTAGGCAACGGGGAAATCCTCCCGTCGGCCCACCCGTAGCCTACGGGGAAATCCTCCCGTCGGCCCACCCGTAGGCTACGGGGTATCCCCACCGTCGGCCGACCCGTAGGCTACGGGGTATCCCTACCGTCGGCCCACCCGTAGGCAACGGGGAAATCCTCCCGTCGGCCCACCCGTAGCCTACGGGGAAATCCTCCCGTCGGCCCACCCGTAGGCTACGGGGTATCCCCACCGTCGGCCGACCCGTAGGCTACGGGGTATCCCTACCGTCGGCCCACCCGTAGCCTACGGGGAAATCCTCCCGTCGGCCCACCCGTAGGCTACGGGGTATCCCCACCGTCGGCCGACCCGTAGGCTACGGGGTATCCCTACCGTCGGCCGACCCGTAGGCTACGGGGTTCCCCCACCGTCGGCCCACCCGTAGCCTACGGGGTACCCCTACCATCGGCCCACCCGTAGCCAACGGGGCAATCCTCCCGTCGGCCCACCCGTAGCCTACGGGGTACCCCTACCGTCGGCCCACCCATGGCCAACGGTACATCTCACCTCCGTCGGCCCACCCATCTACACGGGTGCCCTCTTATCGTCGGCCGACGTCGGACGCCCCGTTCTATACGGGCAAAACTCACCGTCGGATGGCCCGTCTAGACGGGATTTGTTCACTGGATTGTGTGTACATCAATGGTCGGCAGCCTGTACTCATAAACAACATCTTCAGCATCAAGCACATCCAGCAGGATGGTTCCGAGCCTCTGGAAACAACATGTGCTGTAGTACAGCCCTTTATCCGAGACGATGGCTTGCCCAGCATGCCGTGGGATTTACGGTACGACATCTAGCTGCGCACCTGGAGAGTACTGATGACACAACATCAATAGCACTTCTGATCTTGGAATCAACACCTGGTATTCTGAGCGACTCGGGCCCGCATTTGTTGTAGATATTCAGGCCTTTTCTGGCCACTTCGCGCTCGGTAACGTGAAGTCAGGAGATTTTGATCTCTGGGTCACGATGTCGCTGTGCCATGTGCGCCATGCAAGCCTCGCATTCCTTCCTTCGTTGCTGACCTTATGAGATTTTAGAGCACCCAGGAGCCAGATGCGATAGACGATGGCTTTGAATACATGGAAGCCGATGAGTCCTAAACAGGTATGAACCACATGTACATCATTTTGGGTTGCTGATGCACGCTTTACTTCTATCAAGATAGGCCCGAATTGAAACAACACTTGCACCTCCCCGTTCAATGTTCAAGCTTCAAACCCATTGCCATCATTCTCGTTATTCTCGCCCTGCCCATCCAGACCTACTTCCATCTCTCCCCCCTCGCCGTCATCTTTGTCTACAGCAATCAAGCTTGGAAGATTGTATTCGGGATTCGCTCCAAGCCACTCCGGATCAATCATGGCTCGCGGGATCTTGACTACGGCTGTCTTGGTGCTCTTGCGGATGGAAGGCAGCCCTTTGTTCTTCGGCTCACCTCGCACGCGTGGATGGTGAGTATTTCCCTGATTAGATTTGGATGCTCCTGCAGCCACACGCCGAGCAGCCTGAATATTACGATCAAGTCTAGTGAGGTGTGGCTCGATCTACACCGTAGATCTATGGTAAGTTGTCTAGAACATATTCAGACAGCTATTCTCACGTACAGCTGGATTGCGATATGTTGGCGTGCGAGTCTTCCAGGGCTTCGTACGCGCAACAATGTTCGGGACCTCATTGTCCCCCTCGTTGTCCGTATCGGGATCAATGGCTCCCGCGTCGGATTCATGGTCCGACTCGTCAGTCGACTGATATGGCCAAGTAAAAATAAATTCGTATTCTTCGTCACAGAGCTCAGGAACAGTCCCCCGGTGTGCCTTGCGCTCCGTCGCTTTCTGGACAGAGAATATACAGGGATATTGTGTAAGTGTTAGTCGTCTAGGTACTATGATTAGCACTTACATTGATCTTTCTCGCCTTACGGCGCTGCATGCAGGCCTTCTCTAGCTTCTTCGCAAGTGGACCATGAGCATTTTTGTATTTCTGCTTCATCGTCTCGTAAGATGCCTCGATGGCATTCTCAATTGTGGAGAGAGGTATTCCGAGGAGCTCTTGTGCAGTCATAGCCCCGGAGTATTCAGACCCGTGAGTTTTTACCTTCGTAACAACGTCCCGCAGCCACATGAGTTTGTTATCATTCCAATCATCCCAGCGCGGGCGAAGTAGGCGATCAGGATGTGTGGGATCGTCGTGCGTCCAGAAGCGGCCGGCAACGAGCGGTTCAGGCAAGTTTGCCCCCTTCGTGATGCCCATGAGTTCATTAAGGCATGCACGAACCACATTCTGGGAATGGTGAGTCGTGATTGCACCCATCGGAGTACCTGATCACTTACCTGCAGAGCATTATGTAGCTTCTTTGTAGCTGCCTTGTCCTCACCTCCCGGAGCCGCTGCACCACCAGGATCCACACCACCCGCCGCCGTATGGGCATCACGAAACTGGGCGAACTCCAGCTGAAAGTCCTGGAGGTTCTGCTCCGCCTCCCAGACACGTGCTAAGAGGTCATGCTGCGCTTGACTGAGCATGGCAACGGTCTCCGCCACTTCATCCGCGCCGGCGATCACATTTTCCAATGTCGCAGTCATCTTCTCCAAGTCGACACCGTGAGTCTTCTGCGTAGACTGCACGCTACGCATCTCGGTACGTAAAGCTGCTATCTGGTCTGCGAGATATTTGGCTGATAAAATCAAGTACTATACTTGGTACATGTGCTTGATACTAGTATACAGGTCCCGAAATGACTCACCGCCATTGGCGCTCTGTACGCCGGAGGGTAGGGCACCGGGGCGAGGGGCTGTAGAGGGGTTGGAAGATGATGCTGTCGCCTGAGGTGCAGCATTGGCGGGAGCACGACCTTGGCCGCCGAAGGGATTCAAGAACGTCGATCTCGTGTTGGTACCACCGGCAGCCTGAGGTGCATCGGCCTTGTCATTCCGTGCACGCTTGGGTGCCGGCTCTGTGTTAGGAGCGGCCGGAGTCGCAGGACGACGAGCAGGAGTTTGCGCGGGGACATTTGAGGCCATCTTCAAGATGTGGGCCGAAGGGCGAGCGCGGTGAGTCTTTTAACGCTATTTTCGAGACTTTAAGATTTGCGCTGATCGTTTTAGACGTTCGAGCTCTGGCTGTCGACCGCAGACACCAAACGCCCAACATTACCATCCATCATGCCTCTAAACCGCGGATCGCGTGCAGAGTCAACGCCGGCGCGCGCAAGCCTGCTGGGCGCAGGCCCGTTCCGGGACTGAATCTAGTGCTGTAGGGCTTCTCGATACATGTCGCGGTGTTGCTGTATGACATTGGATGCAATGGAAACACTTTATGTATTAAAATCGTGCTGGGTGCAGTAGAACGAGGAGCAAGGTACCGGTACGTGCGCCCGCGTGGTACAATTCTCGTTATAGCAAAGACGCAGGAAACATGTCGAATATGTCAAATGCCATCTCGATTTGATCCTGATTTCCTACTTGGGGAATACAGAACATATTCTCTGGATATCCGAACTTTCCTTCCGATCTCCTACGAACAAATCTGGCTTGAAGCGCGGTGTCCGGGGCCCGGTCTGTGGACGTCTATGGGGTCATCCCCGCGTCGCACAGGCCGCGATATCCCAAGGGACATCCTTCGGCTTGCACCCGGCGCATTCTCTTCGTACGTCCGGACACAAGGACCAGTGACATACACTACACGCTGCGTCGATTACAATCGAGGCATTGCACCACAAAAAAAAAACGAGCGTACTCGCCGAAACGAGTGTACTCGCAGAAACAAGAGGTGTCAATGCCACATATGATATCCGCTCACGTCGTGAAGACACTGGACTCCTTTGGCGCATGAAAAGCGCAAGGAAGCGATCGAGATGCACCGGTTGGCGAGACGATGATGCCCTGTCCCCGCAATTCGACCTGCCACCGACGGTACAGTCTGAAGAATCGCTCAGCCGTCATGGCTGGACTCGCGGGGAGTCGGTCGAGGGAGACTAGGAGACTCAAACATGATACCGCTCGCAAGGATGGACGCGCAGAGGCACCCGTACGAGGCGAGCGAAGCGGCACCTGGGGAGCAAATAGTGCTGTTGCAAGGCGAGGCCGAGTCCGCCTTGAGCTGAGAATATTGGAGCTCCGATAGCCTCAAGGTTGCCTTAAGTCGACCTTGAGTCCGTTGAAGTTCTAGATAGATCGCGCAGGGAATGTACGAACTATGTTGGCTCTTGAAAGAAAGGATCCGAGTACCGTTTAGATGGAGCATTGACATGTGTATGTACGGCCTACTAGTACTATACAGTAAGGCGAAACTACTCGTCGTTGGAATTTGAATGACTAGTACTGCAAAAACCTGAAGCCGTTGCTAACTGCGAGGAACGGAACAATTCACTCAGTTCAGCAGTCTTACCCTCGGCGCGCAGCTTCTCGATGTCTTCCGGTAAGACATCGAGGGCCAACAACTCCTCCTCGCGAGCCAGCCAACCGTCCGTGAAGTTCAGGCGCTGCTGTCGCGAGCTGAACTTGAGGATCTGCAGTACTTCCATCAACACAGTACTGAGGCCATTGCGGCGGTCGGCGTCGGTTTCCTTGCTCGACGAGAAGACGCGTTCACACGGGACTGAAGAGGCTTGAACCGGGAGAACGTCGAGCACGACCCGATACATCATCGGGTACTGACGCTCGTGCATCTGTGGGAGCTCGTCAGAACAATCACAATATTAATAGTACTGAATTCTGCAGTACTCACATCCCAGTACTTCAGCAGTGAGAACTCCTCATCCAATACCTGATCCTCTGAATTACAGTACCTCTCGAGTTCCTCCCGCACGAGAGCCCAGTCTCGTTCGTCTGCACGCTTCTCGGCTTCCTGCTTCTCGGCTTCCGACAGTTCCGCGGTAGCGTCGTCGCTGGTGTGAGAGTCCCGTGGTGTTTCGTTGCTATTGCCGGACACCTTCATCAGCAATCGCGCCATACCGGATGCTTGAGCTCTCGAAGCGCGGAATGAAGCCGGAGGTGCGGTGCGTGATGAAGATGTAGCGGCGATAGTAGTACAATTCGATGTAGTGACCGTGGCAGCTTGTTCTGTTCCGCGGAGAGACTTGCGGTAATCGAACATCTTGAAAACAGGTAATCTGTCAGAGACATTTTCAATGTGTCCATATGACAACTCACTGCCTTAAGTATCCATTCCTGTGCAGCATCATGATCACTTGTGGACCAGTGCTTCTTGATCCACTTGAGTTTCATGGTTGGATTGATGACTGCAATTGGGACATGCTCGGTCAAAACGTAGCGAGTGAGAATGACAGAGCTGTGAACACACCTGTCGCAATGACACATACTTTCGATCTCCGAACCTTAACGAAATACTTCTCAAGTCGTGCGATGGCTGCGGAAACTCCATGCTGAATCTCCGGTTTCTCGTTCTTGAGCTTCTTGAGGGCCTGGATCAGATTTTCGTATGCCGGAATCACCATACCGAGTGTTGGTGTCATCTCAGCAGAGAGAAATTCTTGAACAACATGTGGGAGTTCAAGAAATTCCCGGATGTCATTAAGAACCTTGAGGTCGATGCTGCTGAGTGCAAGTTTGGATATCTTGTCCTGCTTTGGCAAAGCAAGGAAACGCTCGATAGCCTGTAAGACGACAGGGGCGATGAGTATCACAAAAACACGTAGTCTGCTATGCATACCGGATTCATTTCGAGGACCCGATCGATCATCAGGAAGGTCGATGACCACCGTGTGTCGACGTCTCGGAGGAGTACGGCATCTGGCAATTTCTTGTTTCCAAACGTGTTCTCCTTGTTGCCTGTTTCAATTGTTGACTTGAAATCCTCGCGTCGCTGTCCAGATGCACGACACGCCGTGACAAGACTCCGTGCGGACTTCACTGGATCTGACTGCAGGGAGAGCCAGTATTCATGGTTGTTAGCAAGTTCCGGACTGATTGGAAAGTCACTGTCGTCGTCGTCGTCTGTAGTCCCACTGGCAGGCTGCGACGTAGAGACCCGCGCATCTGCAACACACGTGAGCTGATCAAGGCCCGTTTGGACCCCACGGTTGACAACATGTGGGAAACAACTGCCAATGCAATTGTTTGAGTTCTGTCAAATGGTGAGAAAAGACGGAACTCACTGAACTCGATTTCCTGTTCCGGAAAAGACAATACCGTGTGATCGAAACTCCATCTCGATGAAGTCCATCATCGACGCGCAATTTGAAGCATTGTCAAGTGTGATCATACCGACCTATTGAGTACATGAGAATGTGCATCGAAACAAGAACAACCATCTCACCTTGGGAAGAAGGCCAAGCTCTGTCAGGATCTTCACAAAGAGCCTAGCTAGATTCTGTCCAGTATGACTACCTAGTACATGGCGAAATGCTCCAAGTCTCGCGCGCAGAGCCAGGCGGCCGTGTTGATCTTTCACCATGTAGTGAAGTGTAACGGCCATGAATGCTCGAAGTTGGCCATCACTCCATAGATCGGACGTGAATGAGACACGACCGAGCACATTCTATATTAAGATAGTGCCTCGGCATCAGCATGCATCATTGCTTTTATCTCAGTTGTAGAAACACTTACTTGGGCATCGGTTGCGATTTTGGTCTTCTCCTCTGCATAGTGTTCCAGAATCAAATCGGTTGTCTTGGTCCGATGTGGTATATCCCTCTCCTCGAGCTCCGCACTGATGTACAGGAGGAGATCCCGAAATTCTGCATTCTCGACAACGTTGATTGCCTGCGCATGTAGTTTGAGAATAAGTAATTTGCCTTAAGTTGTCAAACACTCACCTGATCATCTGCCACAAGCCATCGAATCAATCTCTCGTTGAAGCCATCTAGCTGAAAGGGAATATCACGGTAAGGATTTCCTACGATCCGTGTGGTATTCTTCGGCACATCCAAGCCCTCCCAGCCCTTGAGCTGATGCTGCTTGACGTCCCGGTAGTAGATCTCGTGATGTTCCTTCAGGAGATGTTCACGGATCGTCTCTGTTTGACCTCCTCCGTTCTTCCATACTTTCCAAGATAGACTAGCTCAAGGTTAGTTGAAAAGACAGACATATTCAACAACTGACACTTGCTTACCACAATTTGCAGCCTAGAAACCCGAACTCTGATTCTCGGGGGCGTGCTTGCAGAACAGGCTCGATCTCCGGGACTGCGCACTCATCTCGGGACTTGAGAGCGCGCACGAAAAACCACACATCAGTAGCAACACGAACACGCTCACGGCTTGCCTTCCGCACGATTGAACTGTACTGTATGTGCGTAACAGGAGTTTGCGACATTACCGGCAATCGAGTAGATGGTCCGACACCGTGTATGACAATCTGAGGACCCGAGGATACGGCGACAGCTGAGGGATCGGGGTCGGTTTCTGTCCGCGCACGTTTTCGACCTGAACCGCCTGTTCTGGTGCGTTTACGTGCACGGGATGGGGCCGCCACACTAGATCCCTCCACGGCCACCGGTGCATGTATCACGTTCGGGGGAGTAGCCAGTGGTACACTGCCATCGGAGGTCGCATTGAAAGTGAGGTTGATTTCAGGGAGAGGGGAAAGACTCCCCCGTCGAAGTCCAAGTCCGGCAGCAGGAACAGGTTGCGGCGGAGGTAAGATTATCGGGGGTGTGTACACAGATCTCGAAGCAGGATTAGGATAAGTAGCTGGTACCGGTGGATACTGATAGTTATAAGGGTGGAGATTAGGGACAGCCGGCGGCGGGCCAACCTGGAAGAAGCTGGTGGCTTGCGAGCTGATGGAAGGTGTAGAGTAAGGGGAAGGATCATATACGGTGTCGTTGGGGACATTGGTATATTCATGAGCAGGTGCCGAAAGATTGTCATTTACAAAGGAAGGTTGTGATTGCGACGGGGACCAGTCTGAGGGAGCCTGAGTCGAAGATGAAGCCTGAGCCAGTTGGAATGGATATGGAAGGCCATAGTTCATGCTTGCCAACGTTTGGATCGTTGGCCAATCGAGTCCCAAGAGGCAGCAGCCCGTGTAATGCAGTTGAGTTGCTATTCTGATATGTATATATAGAGCTACGGAGGCATACGGAAACAAGTAGCCTAGGTATGGTCAGATCCGGAGAGAAATACGGAACAAACGGAGGGGCGAAAGACACAGCAGAGTCATCATCCGAGAGTCCATAAAGAAAACAGCAGAAGACAAGACAGAAATTTGACGTAGTATGCATCATGTTTACCATGAGGAGACGCGACTGGACGCGTCTTCAGCACGACACGCTGAGAACGTGACCGCTAGGACGTCACCTTGAGGCGACTCAAGGTCACCTCGAGGTCCCTCAAGTGCCGAATTCCGGACTCCGCCCAAGGTAAGGCCGGACTTATCATCAAGGCCCCTTGCCTTGCAACAGCACTAGGAGCAAAGCAAGAGCAGAGCGCAATTTTATGAGGCGCTTAGTAAGCAGGCGTGTGGCGTGAGAACGACCAATGAAATCTCAAGATCTCAAGATCTCACCGCCCAGTATTGTGATCGCATGCCGCGGCCTACGGGAGACTACAATATTAGTGCTCAATTCCAGTTGTCTCGCTGCCACCATGTCTCTTGTGCAGGCTGCACTCCAGGCAGACTCCGATACATTCGACCAAATCCCAATCATGTAGTATCAACGCCATATCACTCGCTCGCAACCTGCCCTGATATGACCGCGCATTCTAGTAACCTGCAGAACGCTTCCGACCCCGACCCCCCCATCCGGCGTGCGCTCGGGCAAGCAGTCAGAGATGCGTGCATCAACGTCGGCTTCCTATATGGTGCGCCTCCCAGTCCTTCTCAAGCCCTTACAGTGACTTCTTTCCTCCCAGTACGCAACCACGGCATTCCGGACCAGACGATCCAGCGCGCACTCTCGGCTTCCAAAGCCTTCTTCTCTCTGCCCTTGGAGCACAAGATGCAGGTCAGCGACAGCCCGCACCCGCCCGATGCCCGTCTGACCCGTCCCACAGCTCGACATCCGCAAATCCGCCAACTTCAAGGGCTACAACCCCGTGCTGAGCAGCAACAACGACCCCGCAAGCGCCGGAGACCTGCACGAGGGCTTCGAGTTCGGCTGGGAGCAACTCCTCCCCACGCCGCACGACGACAAGCACGCCCACGACGGCCCGATGGCCGGCGCCAATGTCTGGCCGTCCGACGTGCCCGGCTTCAGGGACGCCGTTCTCGCGTACTAGTGAGCGTTCTCAGCCGCTGGACGTGGTTGCCAATTCAAAGGCGTCTGTCCCACCCAGCCATGCCGCCGTCGAGCTCGGCCGCACGCTGTTCCCCCTCTTTGCGCTCGCGCTCGACCTCCCTGAGCACTTCTTTGACGACAAGGTGCGTCCCCGGCGCCCGCGCGCATCCCGCCGCTGACCACACCGCACGCTGCGCGCGTCCCGAAGACCCAGAACGCGGCGGCCATCATGCGCGTCCTGCACTACCCGCCGCAGACCGGGCCCGTGGACGACCGCGTCATCGGGATCGGCGCGCACACAGAGTATATCATCCGTCCGCAGTCTCCGCCCGTCGCTCACGCCCTCTCGTCTCGCGTGACTGCAGCTTCGAGGTGCGCGCCGTGCCCCCTCCGCGCGTCTGCCGGCCGCGACTCAGTCTCGGTGACCCGCATAGTGCTTCACCATCCTCTGGCAGGAGCCGGGGATCCAGGCCCTGCAGGTCCTCAACGCGCACAACCAGTGGGTCGACGCGCCGCCGCTCCCCGGGACGCTCGTCGTCAAGTAAGCACGCCCGCACACCGTCCGTCCAGCGCGCGCGCCCTCACTCACCGTCGCCCGCAGCTTGGGCGACCAGTTCGCGCGGTGGACAAGTGAGTGCTGTCGTGGTGTACGCGTCCCTGCGCCGCGCTGACGGGCCGTGCGCCTGGCGCCAGACGACGTCTTCAAGTCGACCGTGCACCGCGCGATCAACCGGAGCGGCGTCCGCCGGTACTCGATCCCGCTATTCTTCGGGACGGATTACGACGTCGAGCTCGAGGTGTGTCCAAGGCGCGCGGTCCGTGCGGGCGGCTAACTTGTGCGTGCCAGCCGATTCCGAGCTGCGTGTCGGCCGAACGCCTACCGAAGTACGAGGTGGTGACGGCCGGCGACTATGTCAAGGAGCGGCTGAAGGCGACGTACGGCCATTGATCTGGGGTGCGTCGGAGACGACCCAACAGTGTATTTCTACAGATAATAACAATAACGATGTATGGGGGTATGGATAAGATAGATCAAAGCAAGCATTGAAGTCTTGTTGCAACAACACGAGTGATGGACCTTAAAGTCTGGCTCAGGATCATGCCTCGGCTCCCGGAACGTACGGAGTGACGAGCAGGGGGCATTGGCTCCCTTCTCTCAGCTTGCCCACGACATACGGCCGCGTAAGGACGCTGCCGAGACGTCAGCACCACCGCGCGCGCAGAGCCACGCCACGCACACGTTCGCCTTCCCGATCTTCTCGTCGCTCTCCGCGAACACAAAGTTCGTGAGCAGCACATACAGGAACGTCTTGATCTCGATGATCGAGAACCGCATCCCGATGCACGACTGCCGCAGCACCGTCAGCGCGCACCCGCGAGCACAAACCACAGCCACGCACCCGCGGCCCCGCAGAGAACGTCAGCAAGTTGCTATACAGCCCCGGCTGCCGCGCCACCGCCTCCGGGAGGCTGTCCCACCGATCCGGGCTGCACACCGCATCAGCGTCCGCACACACACAGAGCACCCCCAACACGCCACGCACTTGAACGCCCACCCGTCCGCGCCCCACACCTCGCGGTCGAGGTTGAACGCCTCCACGGGGACGTGCACGAAGCTCCCGCGCGGCACGCGCACGCTCGCCCGCGCCTCGAACGCGCCGCCGCGCACGCGCGTGCGCACGGGCGCCGCGGCTGGCACGTCGTCGTCGCGCGTCGCGACGCGGATCGACGAGTGCACGGGCGGGATGAGCCGCAGCGCCTCGCGCACGACGTGGTCGAGGAACGGCAGCTCCGCGAGCGCGCCGTAGAGCGCGCCGGCCTCGTCGGGCGCGGCGGGGCCGTCTGGCGCGGGCGGCGCGGCGGCGAGGAGCTCAGCGCGGAGGCGCGTTTGTGTGGCGGGGTAGAGCGCGAGGAGGTAGAGCGTCCAGGTGATGGAGAGCGAGCTCGTGTCGGAGCCTGCGAACATGAACGTGTTGATGTTGTGCAGGATGTCGGCGTCGGAGATGCGCTGCGCGGGGGGAAGGTCTACCGCGGAGTTTGACTTCACTGCGGGGGGTGAGCGGCGGGAGGGGCGGGGGAGGGGGTACGCACGGAGGAGGGTCAGCAGGTCCTTTCCTTGGTAGGCGCTGCCTGCCTTGTCGGCTTCGGCGAGCTTCTTCTTCTTCTCTTGGATAAGCTCGCCGGCAACGCGCTGGATCACGCCCTGGCATCGCCGCACGGTGCGGACTGTGTCGTCTGGCTGTGACAGGCGCGTGAGCGCACGGCACACCTCGACAGCCGGACGCACTCACGAACAGTGTGTCGATGATAGGGAAGTATATCGCAAGCATGCTCCGGAGCCCCTGCTGCTGAGAAATGGCCACTTCAAACATCTCCTTGTACGCGTTGAAGAGCTCGTTGGACTCGTCCTCGATCGCATTGAACTCGTAGTCGAACCCTGAAAGCAAGTTCGGGATCACACCAAGACTGCTGGGACGGCCCGTGCGCACCAGCCGAGCCGATCACGTCGAAGGTCCCGCGACTGACCCAATGGCACACGTCGAGCTTGACGCCAGCAGGCGTCTGCCCCTTCTCCGCCTGCGCGTTGGCGCTCGCAAGTATCTGCAGCCACTTGTCCTTGAGCTGGTTCCCCTTTGCGAACACGAGCGGGACGAGCGCGCGCATGTTCTGGATGGAGAACGCGGGGGTGGCGACGCGCCGCTGCCGCTTGTGCACCTGGCCCTCCGCGGCGAGCATGCCGCACCCGATCAGGCCAGTGATGAGGCGGCGCGACTGCCACGGCTTCTCGTATATCGCGGTGTTCTTCATGACGTGGGTGAGGGACACGGGGTCGAGCGTGAAGAGACGTTGGTCCCACTGGCGGGCGCGGTCAGCCTGGGGCAGTGCGGGTCGCGTAGGAGCGCGGACGCACAGGGAGGATACCACGGATCCGCACGTTCCTGCCGAACTGCTTCACGAACGCTTCGTGTACTCTTGGGGAGTGGGCTGGGCTGGGAGGGGATCAGGTCCGCGACGCGTCGACATCGCCGTGCGCAATGGCTCGTGGACGGAGAAGGAGGAACGTACTTCATGACTAGTCCCAACTGATCTGCAAGTAGTCCGCGGTCCGGAGGACCAGGGATGTTCCTGAGCGGGTTGAACCGTGGCTCGATGAAGACCACATAGATGGAATAGGACAGAAGTGGGAGGACCACGGCGACAAGCACGCTGAATATCATTGTAGAGTTGTCCTGTATCTGGTTGACGATACACTGCTGGTCGTCCGAGTCCATCGTTGCGGAGAATGTGAGAGCAGACGTCTCAGGTTTTATTGTGGGTTAAGACAATAGCGAAAGCCGTGCGGGTGGCACATAGAACCCAGGATATGCTCGGCCTCTCCAGATGGGATTCCAGACAATCAGCGCTTCACGAAACAATGGAAAAAACTGAGACCAGGCCAACGTGGAACATGTTCAGGATCAACGCCGCGGAGACAACATGAACGGCCGCGAAACATACGTGGCACGTGGCTTGTGGTTAATTATACTTACTTGGGGTTGTAAGCGATGCTCCGCCCGCCGATTCCCGAAGGCCTCATCCCCAGTGAGAATCGACGCGGCCCTGAGTGGCCACGAGTGGCCCACAACCACCCGGCCGCTCAGGGCAGATTTTTGGGACTATGTGGACTCAGGGCCGCTCAGTCGTCTGCTCGCATCGGGCCTGAGTGGCCCTCGTCGGCCTGCGCATATTGGGGCGGATACGGGCCATTCTCGCGCTCCCCGGTTTCATTAAAACGAATTAAAAAACTGCTTGTATTGGCCCCCATCGGCCCTCGTAGCGTACAAATGAATGCTATCCCGATTCTTCCCGTACGCAGTCCGAATTGTCCCGCACCGTACGCCGCCGCCCCCGCTCGCTGCTCCCCGCCGCCCGCTGCTAGCGCACGCGCCCGCTGCTCCTCGCCGCCTGCTGCTGGTGCCCCCGCGATGCTGCTTCCCGCCGTACCTTGTGTTCACGTCGCGTTCTATCCGATACACCCTATAACAAGTAGAGTAAGCTATATTGAATCACAGTGAGATGGTGAAATACATACCACCCCCGCAAACACGCCCGCAGCGCGGCCCACCTACGCCGCTGCAACCTCCGCCGCTGTCGCAGCCAGGCAGGCCAGTGCGCCGTCACCTTGAGACATCGGGGTGTCGATTTCTTGCGAGTCCTCGACTTGGGACAGCGAGTTGTCCCCCGGCGCAGCGAGTTTGGCGGCGGCTTTCTGTTCGTCAAGTCAGTAAGTTTAGATGATAGCCAATTCGAGAGCAACATACCAATTGTTTCGACTGCTCAACAAATGCCTAAGTGACCGCACACGTCAGCTTTGAGTTGCACGCCGACGCGAGGTCCCGTACCTTTCTGGCTCCCGGTAAGAGTCCATTGTAATAGTTCGCGAAGTCTTCAGTTGTACCAGTTGGATTTTTTTTCTTCCACTCGATACCGCACAGGTTCCTGTACGGGTGAGTAAATATGCCAATGACAGTACGGCACTCAACGTACCTGGCTGTGGTCGACAACGAGGGCTTGTAAACCTTCACATTGGTGGCTCCGGCCTTCGCGCTGCCCGACTTTGTAGTCGGTTGCTCCGGAGATTGTTTAACAGAGGAGGTCGACGTGGCGGGCAACAGCGCGTCTGGCGGAGTCTTTGGCTCGCACGTCGGGGGAACATCAATCCGTCCGTCCATTTGCGGCGCGGGAACATCCACAGAGCTAGCCGTCGGCGTGGAGTCAATCGTGTCGCTCGTGAGTATACCCGGAGTATCCGAGTTGCCGGCGCCGGTAGGCTCGTCGGGCAACGGCCCTGTGTCCACGCCGGGTGAGGAGACTTTGAACAGGCCGGATCTGTAGCATAGCTGTGAGTAGTATGGCTTCGTGTTGCCCGGCCTCGACTCACAACGCATTTTTTAGCTATTAACATCTGTCAGCTTGGGAGCAAAACATTGAACCGAGTGACGCACCACAAGAGCCGGGCGTTTGCCCTTGTCAACCACAGGGTGGGCTGCAATGCCGTTCTGCAAGGTGGGCTCGGTACCTGGCACCTTGGCCTTCTCCGGTGTTATGGTATCAAACCGCTGGGCCGAGTGACATGTGACGCACCATAAGATCTGGGCCTTCGCCCTCGTCAACCACGACGGCGGTGGCGATGCCGTCGTGCGTGCTCTCCGTACCTGCCACCTTCACCTTCTTTGCCGTTGGCTCCGCCAAGTCCTCCAAGTCAGCTGGCGACAAAGAAGTTGCGGTACGTTTTGCACGCGACGCACGCCCGTGGACCTGGTGCTCGTCTTTGATGACCGGTGTCTTCGGGTAGCGTCGCTTGTGCCAATGCGGATAGTTCTTCATTGCCAAGTAGTCGGTTTTCCAATCATCTTCACAAAGGCGCAGCTCCGGGAATCTGCTGACCATTTCAGTACGGAATTCGTTGCGGACGTCCAGGGGAGCCTGGGACCATGTTGAGGGAGCACGATTGTTCTCTGCAAAAAGGTTCCAGATGGCTCGTGCGTGGTCTCGCATGCGATCAATGCGCGCTCGCGAGACAGTACATCCCTGGTCGTCCTCCAGGTAGCAGCACTGCCTGCCGCCAGAGTCATCATCTGCACCCTCCTGTCCCTCACCACTCTCTTTACGCGCGACGTTGATCTCGCTAGCTCCGCGTGCACCTTTGAGCCAGGCCATGAACTTCTCGCGAGTTGTGAACTTCGCTTGACCGTAACGGCTCTTGGTTGCAGCCGAGATTACCACCGTATCATCTTCGGCTCCGGCAGTATCGTCTTCGGCTCCTGTGGTAGGGTCGTCGCCTCTTTTAGCTCCAGTCGCCTGCAACGCCGAGACAACCTGTAAAAGTCCCGTATAGGCACGTGTCAACTCCTCGTGTGATCCGCTGGGCAAGATCATTAGCGTGGCATGCACTTCAATGTAGTTTGTACCTCACCGCATTTTTGAGAAATTCATAGAGATTTCGTAATTTTCGTGGCTGTTATGTTCGGTGTTTTCCAGAGGTCATAATGATACCATCTAGGCTAGACCGGAAGGTGAACTCACCGTAAGGCTTCATTCTCTGCAGTGAGTCTCAGCACTTGCGCGCGAGGGTCGGGGGAGTCCTAGTGAGAGAAGTCTGTAAGTAAGTAGAACGAAAACGGGACATGGCGCACATATCCGCCTGCAACGTAAGCCGGGGACAGCCCAGAGAGGCCCAGCGAACCACGCCGCTGCAGTGGACTGACTGTATGCGCGTGGTTGAGCACCTGGGAGTCTGTATCGTCGAGGCCCGTGTTGCTAAAAAAAGACGAGTCTGGTGTCTCTGGCCAGAGAGATTCTGCGCGCGCTACGCTGTGCGAGCGCGAGCGCTGCACAATGGCAGCGTGCCCCAAATTGAGGTCCAGTGCGGGCGAATACATGTCGCTGGAAGACATGTATTTCGGGGAAGAGAGAGGCGATGGCGTGGCCATGCATGCAACCACATCACGTGCCGTTGTGGACATATCCGTCGGCAGATTCAGACTGCCACCGTACTACACCACCATGGACACAGCTGATCTCCCTTTTGACTCGGACTCCCTCACGGCGACTCTACCATGCCCAAGCTTGGGCATGGACCATATCATCGAACTAGGTCCTGGGCAAAACCCTGTGTTTCTTCCTGCAGTCATCCGGGACCTTTATCTCGCTGGCAACACCGTCGATTCACTCTGCCACGATTTGCACGACCTTTTCCACCAGCGAAGCCCCTCCTTAGAGTCTGCATGGGTTCAATTCTACTCTACCCACGCCTTGTTGATTGATCTCGCCCACCACGCACTCCTGCCCGCACTGGCTCTGATGCACAACGCCGAACATTTCTCAGATGCGACGAACGCCACTACACTCGCATCAACCTACGCGGATATTCTAGCGAAGCTCGCTCTGACAAAGACACTCTGGTCTCGTCTTGTGGACGGCAACCCGCACTGTTCTTCGTGTCCCGCTACAACACCACCACATATCCCGGCAGCCGTCGCAACGTAAGTGGGCCATATCTTTATGTCAGACATTCTTAGCTGAGCGGGATCTGGGGGATCCGGGCTCAGTGTACCCCCATACGAGAAACAGCACAAATTGAACGTCGCAGAGCCTGCGAGCAAGATCCCTGAGGTGAAAATCAAGCAGGAGCTACACGAAACGGGAATTCCGCAGTCTACGTGCAAGAGCATCAAGGCGACCGTCACATACAGCAAGAACCTCAAGGTATCCGTCAAGCAATCCGTCAAGTACGAGCCGCGTGAATCTCCCATTCCGGAGCCTGCGAACCTCGAGACGAGCACCAAGCATGGACGCGAAGTGTGCGAATCAAGGGTTCCAGGACCGTCCATGCATGAGCTACATGGACGCATCTCCGCGTCGGTCAGTAATTCATATGTACACTCAAACAGTTCTGCGCGGAGGCTGATCACTGTTCAGACTCGTTACCGGCCCGGCTATAACTATCCCAACGACGTCTTAACCGAATCGTCTGGGTTTACAAAGGGCGGCATTCCATGCGGTGCTGGTGCACGAAGCTCGACGCGCAATCCTCGCAGCACATTTGGGGTGCCCAAAGTGAAGAATAGAAAAACTATGTAATGGACACTATTAGACTACTTCGTTTCCTCCCTCGTCGGCCTCACCATCGTCCATCTCCTCCTCCACCCCACCTATGTACGCCACGTCCAGTCCCATTTTCTCCATCACGTAAAATCGATCCTTGATTTGCTGTGCATTCAGTCGCTCGGATGATATAAGAGGCATTGGTATCATGGCTACAACAGCCATGATTTTCTTTACATCTACTACGATGGCGTTGGCGTTGCCTTGGTATTGGCACGCCCGCACCGTTTGAAATGAGCTTGTGAAAATGTCAGGATCCGGAGGACCGTAAAGATATACCATGGCGAACGTGTGCATGTCTTCGGCGGCATCGGCACTGAGACGCATTCGTGTGCGGAAGTAATATTGCACTTCTCCGAATCGGAGCTCGGTGTTGTGTTGTAGCTGTAAGTATCATATGAGTAAGATTCAATGCAAAACAACGCGGGGTACTCACTTTGACATTGCGCGCAGCGCGCAGACACTGCAATGACTTCTGTTTCTCCTTCCACAGCGAGCGTGCGACTTGTCCAGTGGGAAGACGGAGACGTGCCCAGCGGACGACAGAAATCCGCTCGTCGGATGGAGTAGCCCCTGCATTCCGCATATACTTGCGGATGGCAAGGTCCTCCTCTGCTGTGACAGGACGTGCAGCACGGTCAGCTGCACGTAGCAACACATAGCCTCCACCCAGATCAATTGCCCCTCGGGGAATTTGTACCTCCGGGTCTAGATCAGGAAGCATTGCCTTGAGTGCATTGATTTGCGCACGCCGAACGCCTCGTGCGGATAAATTTGCGAACGGATTTGATGGTTGTTTGACTTCTTCGCCGAGATTGCCGATGGTTCGTTCCATCGTCCACTGAGTGTACGACGCAGCTGGACCCAGGCGAGTGACCTCCGGGCCTAGATGGCTCAGAGCGTGAATGCTCTGGCGGCAGAAATGGAGCCGGGCTGGGATGCGCTGATAGTAGAGTATTTCAAATTCTTCAGTGAACTCGACAAGGGCGAGATGGGCTGCGCGAAGCTGATCGGGCTTGATATTGAATTGATGCAGAAGTCGCACGCCGTAGACGAGCTTGCAGAAGTTCGCCCAGTACCGTGTCGGGAGAACGCCGCGCAGCAGTGCAGGACACATGCCAAAAATGTAGGTGAGTGTCTCCCATGCCTTGTAGCCACTGTTCCATTTGTCGGCAGGGTTGCGCGGAGGGCGATCAAATGAGCCGGGTAGGTAGGGGTGGGCCTCCGCAACAAGTTGCCCGTGTGCCTGCCAGATGTCGCCTGTCAGAACAGCCCAATCCCAAGTAGACTTGTCGTCCGTCGGCTCAGCATATAGAGTGCCACGCCAGAGATTGACCAAGAGATCCGGGATGTTCAGGGAGATCAGATGCATCAGATCTGCTGCGAAGCACGCAGGCACCGGCAAGAGCATGCCACGAACAGGGTCGAGCCCGCTGAATATACTTGGTTTGGCGATGCCGGTCTCTAGGCGTACTCGCTTGTATTGAGCCTCGTTCGCGGAATTGAGAACCCTTGCCAGGTTTGCATTGTATGCCTGTATGTCTGGTCCCGCCACCGGAGAACCCGCAGTAGAAGAGCAACGCAAGCTGATATCAGCATGATTTGAGCCAGGGACGTCGAAGGCGAGCGGACGCAACAGGGCAGGAAAATAATGTGGGCCGCCGGCCTTGTGGCGCCCTTGCAGCCCACAGTATAGACGACATCCGCTAGCGCCATGGTGACCGACAAGTCCATTCAGATAAGCCATAGCGGGCCCATCAGCAGTGCCAAGCGCAAAGACCAGATTTGATAAGAACAAACGGTTCGACACAGCATTCCAGATCGAGAGGCCCTCCTTCTGGACTGCAGAGATGTGATGTAGACCAGGGAATAGAAAGGAGTCAAGGTTTTTGGGTTTGTTGGGCCCCGGGATGAAACCACCGGGAAGAACGTACTTCTTCTTGTATCGGATGTCCGGGGCATGATCCAGGAGAACCCAGATATATATCCAGCAGTCCGACTGCTTGTTGCGATAAAGTTGCGCGCCGTCTATAGACAGCATCAGCAACATGTCGTCGGGCTTGATCCGACCCTTGTCCACAGCCGAGAGGTATGCTTCCCCATAGAAAAAGTCGTTGTGCTGCAGGATGGCTCCGTTTGCGGAGATCTCATCCAGAATCTCTTCGGTCTTGTCAGCACGGTAACGCATGCGCGTGGCACCCTCGCGCGACCGCCATAGAGCCTGTAGCTGCGGCCCGACTGGCATGGTCTGGAAGGTGCGCCGCGCGACTCTGCGTAAATTGCCACGCGAGTTCGGTTTGTGTTCGTATCGGGGCTCGGCACACTCTGGGCAGAATTCCATCTCACTGAAGGGACCGGTGAATGCAACACAAGTATTCGGACACATGTCCGAGAGCAGCGGGACAACACCAGTAATGTCCCCGAGGCGACGTTTTGCTTGCGCGTAGCTGAGTATCTCGCAATCAGGGAAGCGCCGCATTATCGCATTGCGCGAATCTTCATAGTTATCTTCTGATGCGTTGCCGAGGAACAGGTCTAGGGAGAGCCGTAAGTCAGATCCCGGAGCAAGGTGGAGCGGAGTGCAGGGGGGGTGGCGTAGGCGTTCAATGGCGTCAAAGTCGAGCCCACTATTCTCAAGCGTAGCATGGCGGAGTGCTGTGATGAACTGCTGCGCGGTGCGCAGCTCAGCAAGGCGAGCTTCGACAGGAATGTCGGATTCCTCATGAGTTCCATTCTCATGCGCGCCGCCCTGGCCCGGAGGAATAGCGTTTGGTGGGTCGTCATCAGGCGGATCTTGTGAATCCTTGTCTGCGAGACTGCCACGGTCCGGTGCTGCGTTGTCATGCGTAGATGGCGCGCGCTGTTCGTATTCGGACGTCGGCGCGCGCTGTTCGTATTCGGGCGTCGGCGCACGCTGTTCGTATTCGGGTGTCGGCGCACGCTGCTCGCGTTCGGGTGTCGGCGGCGCACGCTGTTCGTATTCGGGTGTCGGCGCACGCTGCTCGCGTTCGGGCGTAGCGGAGAAGCGCTGCCCAGATGATATTTTGGTTAGTGTTCCATGCACCAGTGATTTAGATAGTACTACTTACATGTCCAGGTGCACTATGGTCCAGTTCGGCAGGGTGGCCGGAGGGATTGAGGAGGTCTGAGTTCGGGTCCTTTGCATGGGCCGTTGGGCGTGTTCTCGATGGTAGTGTAGACTGCTCCGAGGCGAACGATTCGGAAGGCGCGGCTGGTCCTCCGCGGGCAGAGGATCTTGCTCGTAGTCTCGCCGCGCTCTCTTCATTGCGGTATTCACGATGTCGGTAGTATGTCGAGGAAGATACATAGCGGTGTCCTTTGCACTTGAAGCAATCGCATATGAACTCCGTGACCTTGCGTGCCTTGGGCATGGGAAGGCGGGACACAGGAACAGAGGTGCAGGCGACGGAGGGAGGAGGCGTCGGAGGGCGCAGGCGTCGGTCGAGAATCTCAGAGTAGCGTGCAGCGGCATACAGCACGCTCCGCTCGATCTCGCATTTGCAGAAGTGAAAAATCGATTCATTGAAGGAAAGTGCAAAGTACAGGAATCGAAAATGGTGGAGAACGAGAAACTGGAAGTTGGAAGACAGCAAGACGACGGAAAGAGACATGGATCGCCCCAGCTTAGCGCCGATAACCACTCAGGGCCATCTCGGGCCGTCTCGGGCAGATGACAGTCGATCAGGCCGCTGCGAGCCTATACGAGCCACTTGGGGCCGCGTCAATTCTCACTGGGCCTCATCACCCGTAAGTTTAACGTTGGACGACAATTTTAGTCGCCATTGCTACGAAGCATCGTAACTTTACAGGCTCGGATGTGTACTCTACTTGGTCAGAGAACTACGTTGCCATCAGCTTCCACCTCATTATCCTCCTCGTCTATAAACGTGTCCGGCCCGATTGCTAACAAAGACAGCGCCTGCAACTCGTATGCTGTTCGGTAATTCGCCCACGCTCCCTTGTAGACTATGTTACCGTCGTTGTCAACGCGGTAACGGGTCATGTAGCACTCGAGGAGGACGAGGTCATTGAAACCTATCATGCTGACCGGCCACTTATCCATGGCGGTCTTCGTCCGGAATTGCGTGCGTGCATCGTAGCATTTCGTGAACTCGACGGCCTGCGAGACAGCGTGTGTTAGAACACTTGAGACTCGGGAACTGCATGCGACTCACAGTGGCTTGCGGAGATCCTTTCATCTGCTTAGTGGAACGGCACCCTGCATATACGACATTTCGGTATTTCGAGTTCGCTACAGTGAAATGATTGAGAGAAATGGTGATGATGGAAGATAACCACTGTGACTGACGGGGAGGCATCGTCGCGTGCGTCGCGAGCAGACTCTTAGCGGCGTTCAAATCACTTGCCCGCACAGGGCGGATGCGCAGGTTGACGTAACGTTGCGGATTTCCGAGCCTCGTGTGGAACCATGTCGTCCTGATCTCACCTACCATGAAGATGTTGACGGGAACATCCGCAATGCAGAACGTGGAGTCTGCAGTTCCGGACCCCCAAGCTGCAGTTGGTGGTACCGTTCCTATGGCGAACCGGCCGTTCGCATGGTCGGAGAAAGATACCATGGCGTTCAGACGCCTGCGACCAGACAGTGTCAGCTGTGTATCACAGCACGCCGTGGAGGACTGACTGCATGAGTTCTGCCGAGTACTGAACACCTGACGCGCTGATGATAGCAGTCCTGTCGTCGTGCAGTTAGTACAATCCATGAGGAGATAGCCCACTCTTCACGCACGCGTTGTTAGGGATGACAGGTCCCCCCTCTGGGACTTCACCATTAGTGTTGTCCCCCACTGCATCGTTAGTGTTACCATCCGCCGGCTGATCGTTGGGGGGATCCCCTGTTATATCAACGTTCGCATCCGCCGCAATGTGAGTGTTGGCATTGACCGCTCCATGCGTGTTTGCATCCGCAGCATCATTGGTCACGCCTGTGTTGGTCGCGCCCGCGGCAGGTCCTTGGGTTGCAGTGCTGTATTGTTATTACATATATGACGTCAACACCACATCGCCGGAGTACACAAAAGACGTACATGGTGGCTGGCATTCCACCGGTCTCCACCGCTGCGCCTGCGTCGTGCGTGGAGGCCGCATCGTTCGACCTGACAGTCAACGGCATGTTAGCATCCATTGCACTGTGAGACAACACGCGCACTAACGTTTGGACGCCCATGGAGACGGTGACGGTGGCGGCGGCTTCAGCGCCCGTGACATTCATGCCTTCGTCCGCGGACGTCCTGACACATTGGGAATGGTGAGGAGAGACGAATGAGCGTAAGAGTCATCACGGACGAGTTTGCGCCTTCAACATCCGTGACATTCATGCCTTCGTCCGCGCGTGTCCTGACGAATGGGGAATGGTGAGGACAGACCAAGGAGCGTAAAGAGTCATCACGCACGTGTTTGCGTCTGATGCCAGACCTGTCGCAGGCACTCCGGGTGGGAGTTGCGCACCTTCAGTCGCGAGAGAGGCATCTCCCGCAGATGATCTGACATCCATACAGGATAGGCATACACGGAAGCAGTATAGGACACAATACGAACATATTCATGTCCACGAAGACGGGCGGTTCCCCACGACCTGTCGCGGCAATGGCGCCACCAGTGATAGCGACGGGGGCCGACGTTATAACTGCCGCTGGCATCAACTCCATTTGATGATGTCTGTGATAATGTAAGTGGACGGCTGAACAGAGAGCACGAGCAATGTGGCCGTACTCGCTGGAATCGTTTGCCGCGCCGACGGCCCATGTAGACGCTACGGTCGCTCTGCGTCAACGGCATCAGACTCTGTGATGCAAACGGAGTACGTTGCACTTACGACTCAGAACTATTACTGCCATTTCCGTCAGCCACATCGTCGTCCGATTGAACGGTCAGGGGAGACAGCGCGTTTCTGTACCGATGGCATGTCAGAGGGCATACAGCACATAGCGCAAGCGAAGACGCACTCAGCACTGACACCAGCGGGTTCTTCCGTTGGGAGAGAATGAGAGGAGGCACTGTGATTACGACAAGTTAACCAACGAGGTGCCATGTGGAGCTCAGCAAGCACACAAACCGCAGCCTTTTGCTCACGCGGAGGGGTTGCTCGGAGACAGTTCGCTTCGCCATGATATATGGCAGTGTGTTTCGAACGCGGTGAGGAGGGGTGAGGTTGGAATTGTGATGACATTACTCACTTTTATACGGTGTACGTCGTTCATCGGGCCGGTCGGGACATGGTCGTCTCCGAGGGAAGGAGTATGGAGCATAATTCAGGTCTTGTGGTGCCTGCCGCTGGGCATCACTGTTTCCAAACATTAACCCGTAATGAACTTAATGCGACATGTCGGACGATGCGAGATCGACCTCATGGTGCACACAGTCGGGACGGAACTTGGGAGGACAATTGAGCCATTGCACGGCCTGTCGACAGCCATGGTGCCGTGCGAGCCTGGAGACATCATCCGGTGTCAAAGAACAAGCCGAGTTAGGAGTGCAATGAGTCAGTGATGCAGACACGGCCGTTCGGAACAGGCACAACTTCGATTTGGCACGACAGACTGAATATCCCACTAGACCTCGCCGGCTCCCATTGCCACTACAGAGCTATCTTCCGGTTCATCAAACGGAGAGAAATGAAAGCCGGACGGTGGCACGACGACCACCGCGGGAGGTGCGGTGTCCACCTGATTCACTGGCGGTAAAGAGTGGTACTATACGCGACCGTTCAGCAACAAGTGTGCGGACTGTTTGTAAAGAGACATACCTTTGAAAGTTGGGCAGCACTGTACAATCGAACCACGGTGTCGAAAGTGAAATCAATCGTGGCACGAGGGATTCCCTGGCGGCGAGTGGTAACGATCTGTGCGGACACGCACACGTCGACAAAGTCTCCCGGTCGAATGGCGATGTAGTTGCATTCTACCACTTTGCCGTCCTCTCGCTGTACGCCCGTCACCGGCTTACTATCGATGCGCCAGGCATGTTTGATTTTCTCTGCTCGCCGTTGGGGGTCGTCCGCATACGTGAGCGTCACGGCAGCGACCATGGTGTCCGACGCACGAACCTGTTGGCCGATACGTCATGTTGGGAAAAGAAACAGAAAGATGACCACTAGCCCTTGTAAAAACCCTTCGGCGAAGGTAAATGGAGTCACTTGCCGCATACGTGTTTGTTTGTGGGTCTCCCAGCCGCCCAAGGATGAATTCACGGAGGTTGAGAAGAGCCCCCTTCTGCACGTCGAACGGGTTGTCATAACCTTTTGACTCTAGGACGAGTATTTGAGCAGCTTTGACCGCGCTGTCCGCTTGACTGCAGTGAAGTCGTCAGAGAGTCATGCAAGGGATATACCGCGTGTTACGCTCACCCGTTCCAGTTCCCGAGTGGCGCAAGCTTACAGACTTTGACGAAACCCTGCAGATGCAGGACGACCTGAACAGAGGCGTTGGGTGTAGCAGGTGTCAGCTCGGGACAGTATGTCAAGACGTGCTGAGGTGCGCCGTTGTTGTTCGTGGATTCGGGGCAGTCGACGACGGCCCATTCGCATATCTCGTGCAGTTCAGTGCCCACTAACTTCCACCGGTCCTCGGCAGGCATGTTCTGCGCTGTAAGCCTGTCTTGTAACGGTCGACCTATACCTCTCGGCCAAAGATCGCGCGTCATAGTTTCACCGTCTGCATGAGGTGCGCATCGTCATTGGAGAGTCCACTAGTAAGCACAACAACGCTCACCGACTAAGAACAACATTGAGGGCAGCGTAGACGACGTCGGGTGGTACGATGGATTGTAGAGTGGTGTGCGTGACCACTGCGATACGCAGTGCGTTACATGTCAGCACAGGGGGAGTTCCGGTAATTGAGAAAACATACCCGGCACGTAGACCAGAAGATCGAGAACTTTACCATTTCACTCCCTCAAGTCGATCGTGAGACGGGACCTGAGGATGTCGTGTGGAGTACACGCCGATGACCGACGGGAATGTGTTACGCCGGCGGAACATACGGCATTGCCACTTGAGGCACACAGAACGGACGGTTGGAAGATGGAGGACCACTCTGAGCGGGAGTCGATCAGGGCTACAGACATATCGGGGTTATGGCGCCATCCTCGATCGGATCGGATACCGCGGAGTGGACGCGCACACTGTCGATCAGGCCCACGGCTGCGCAGAGCGTCGATGCCTCTCGGGCGATATTCAAATCGGCTCGGGTCAAAGACAAACGCAGCGGCAAAAGTGTCGGTACGGTGTACCGTGCTGTTGTCCTGTGAGTCTGGGCAAGGTAAAGCTATTGTGGCGGAGAATCAGCCGTTTTCACGGCAAAAGGCCTGAACATTGTATACACGTCTAGGTGGAACACTGGTCCAAGTTGACGGCAGCAGATACTATAGTCATCCGGGCAATGCGGAGATCTCGGCACATGCAGTGCGGTAGCCCCTTCACAGTGCAGTGGAGGACGATGATATCTCCCGCGCATAACACAGCTGGGTGGACCACTGGCAGTGGGGCGGTTGCGAGGATGTTATCGTTCTTGGTTCCATCGAACACAATGGGTGCGGCAGCCATCTACGGGCCGTATGAGACGCGAAGTACGCAGATAATGGAGGAGAATGTGGCGCACTGTGCATTCCCTAAAATGTGTCGTTGGGTGTACACCATTGCCACGGACCATGTCGACGCCGCTGAACGTGAGAGGAGTTGGTACTGTGGAACATATCAGTGTGATGGCCACACGCGTGTTCAGAGGAGAGAGTCGTCTCATACCATGGTGATTTCGACGGCATCCGTGGAGGAATTGGGTGAGGCGAAGTTCGTCGAGTGGGTGGATGGCCCGAACACTTAATTTGAGAGCGACGTGGTCTACGCAGGCCACTTGACATGACACAATCTTCATGGTTAACCACAGTGTCAACGCAACACCGTTGAAACAGTACGAGTGGTCGGCAGCAGAAGACACTGCATGTGAAGGAAGAGTGGCGACTGCGAAGTTGGCCGTTTGGGGGGAATGAAGTGCGATATAGCGGTGCAAACGACTGCGTGAAGTGTGGAGGTGTCAGTGTGGTGTTCACATGAAAATGGTGAGGGAATAGCATACGCCTCAATGACCTCGGAGGAAGACTGTTCCAGCCAATCATCAGGCCCGACTGCGGTGGGCGCAAACATAGGAGACGGCGGAGCAGAGCGCGGCGAAGACATCACAAAATGACAAAATGAGCAGCGGGAGTGGATCGTCCCAGCGTTGATGTGCCGCTTCTTTGCCTGTCCCGGAACGTAGGCGCGGGGTTGCGAACATCTCCGACGAACCGCACGGAACGGCACATCGGAATAGGGGTCCGTCGTGGATCACTAACGTAGCGGAGGGACGTCCGGACCTGCAAGCACAAGCTACGATGGCGCGCAATGTAAGTGCGGTATCGTTGTCTTCCGCCTTCGTACTCACTGCGCTTGCAGGCCGACTGAACTGGGGACGCAGGTTAGTCGATGTCGACGACAACAGGGTGGAGGAGCGTGACGTCGTAGGGCAGGGTACATGTGGCATTGTCGGCGCGGGTCATTGTGGTCGGACACAATCGTACGGATTCGAACTAGACATGTAAACCGCTGCGCCATTCAGCCGAGCATCGTCTCTAAACCGACAAGTAAACGTGTTGGTTCCAAGAACCCATCCGCTGCACAAGACTCCCCGCACGGATCTCCCCCACGACCCCAAACTACGGTCACTTCTCCTGGTAAGCCGCTGCGTACGCGTTCACGTGCGGCGGATCCTAGTGGTGCGAACGATCCCACTATACTGTCTCGATCTCCAAAAAAGCGGATCGACGATGGACAGCTTGCTGACCTGACGCAATCAGCATTCATGTTGTGTTCGCGCTCCCACGCTACTTCGTTTAGACGGAAGTCGAAGGCGCGGAGGCGGTACGTGATCATGGCCCGTACGATGTCTGGGGTGACATGGCGGTATTCAATGAGCCGCTCCGGGTGCAGGACGCCGCGCCGCATGAAAGTGAGAGTGGGGTAAGCGCAACCAAATGAGTCCGCGCTCAGAAAATTCATGAGGTGTGACGACCAAAAGCTGGGAACTGCTGCGACGGCGAAGGCTGACGTGCAACGCAACACGTCGATGACTGCACCGGGCCTGTGTAGACGTGTGCGGTGTGTGACGGCTTCCGCAAAGTTATAGTCGGTGAGGGATGTGGTGGCGATGCTGTATCCTTCTACAGCTATGAGGTAATTGACGACGCGGAGGTAATGGCCGTAGGGAACAAAGATGTCCAGGTCATGAGGACACCATCCCTTGTCGCGCAAAAAAAAAGCGAGTGCGACGGAGCCTGACACCAATGAGTCCGTAAGCTCAAGGACCGCGCGCAATGCTGCAGTCTTCGTCACGAAACGTCCGAGGAGCGCGTTATAACGGTTGTTCATGTGACAGGTGAATAATTGGTCGCCTTCACGCCCGGTCGCCCTCAGTTGTACGGTGTCGCGAAAGTCAACGAGGTCGAGAATCGTGTCACAGATATCAGTGGAAAGCCTGGGTGGAGTTATATGTCGTTGAGTGAACTGCGTGTTGGTTGTTACGCTGAGAACAAGCATGGACACTTACTTCGACAAGCGGGACATGGTGGACGATAGCGACTGGTAAAAAACGAGGGTGGGGATTGGTCGTTCGCATTTTGCTCTATATGACAGAAAGGAGGCAGCAATGCCCCTGCAGCAATACTCGTACAGTCATCGGGCGGCGCAATGGGTCAACGACGCGGATGCAGGTTACAGCCAATAAGCGGCACAATTTCAAACTCCGTGCAGCGTTGTGGCGTTGTATCCACTCATCCATACTACCTATTCGTTTACCACTGACTGTCCCCGCCGGAGGGGGGCGTACGTTGTCCTGATTCTGTTACCCCGCACCACGATACGCCATTTGATATGTGAGCGGTGATGGCGGTGTTGGACGTGCCTGGCCCTCGCGCAATGTTGCTCCTATTACGAGTGAGTCATCACGATTGCCGCGTCCCCGGGTCGAATGTGCCTAGTCAACACGTCGTTGTATTTTATTTTCTAACGTGACTCATAGATCACAAGGCATGCGTGGCGCCCGGAACTGTCCAATGAAGGTGGCACGCTGGTGTTATTTTCTAGAATGCAGTGGCGCCCAGTGGAGGCACCGTCATTGTACCACACTAAACCAGCACGATCGACAACACGGCAAGTGAAGTGGTTGAACCCGGCGTAAACTACGCCCGCTAATGCCATAGGGAGTTGTATTCCGCCAGACGACAGGTTCACTGTGGGCGAAACGACAATGTGCGGATATATAGATGACGGAGGAAATATCTCTAGCGCAAGTACGGGAGGGGCGGTGGCGATGACTCGCGACTGTAAAAGGCAATTTCTGCAAGTATGGCAACGGGATTGCAATGTATGTTGCATGATGCGGTCTATGCATTGAGCGGTACTGACTGTTCCTGCAGACAAGTCGTCCGGGTGCCACAGAGACGGATACGCACTCCAAACACAACTCGTCAATGGGGTTTCTATCATGACCAGCGGACATGACATGCATGTGTTCCGCATTACGCCGTATGGAATTGTCGTACATAAAACCTGTTCAGCAACCTCCACAACGGATGCTGTGCAGGGGCCGTGGCGAGGGAATCGTTGTCCATCAAGCGTGAACAACAAGTCACGCAGACGGTTGCGGACGACTTCCAACAGGCGTAAGTCTGTTTTCGCCAAGGCGAAACCATTCACCACAGATTCAGCTATGGTGTTGGTGGACGTGATGGTATGTAGCCAATCGTTGCCTGCGACCGTGAACATGTTCCACATTATTGTCATTAACGAATCATATGCACAACTCCAATTCTCGGAGTCCCAAATCAACCCATGCCGTTCTCCTCGTACGTCAGGAGGGACTACCCACTTCTCTTTTTTTGGCTTTTTCTTTGGACGTTCTGTCGCTGTGTCTTCTGTTCGTGGGCGTTTTGGTGCCGCAGTTACTAACATCCATTTAGATAGCTCGTCTGGTGGGGAAAACGGGTCGGACTCCCACCTCAGCGCGGTCTCTACACGTGCAGGGACGTGGCAAGGCCCTCTCCATGCTTGGTAAGCAGATACGACAGATGCTCGCGTGGGTGCAGCGAGGGAGAAAGGCAGAATGCCAGGGGTTTCAAATTGTAAGCGAGTAACTTCGTCGAGGACCTCCAACTCCCGAAACTCCCGCCTCAGGGACCCTGACGCACCTCCAGTGATTTTGTTGTCCTCAAAACGATCTAGGATTGCGGTCCCAGCAATAGACGAACTCCTCGACAAGGCGGTGTACATCGATTGATGGCCGCGGCAGTGTCGCAAGTGGCAAGGATTAAACAGTCGGGTACGTCCTTGCGAAGCATAATCTGTCATGGCAAAGTTTTGAAGTACCATGACCTGCTGTCGTTCAATCCAGGCGAGGCGGTCACTAGGCATGATACAACCAACTCTTTTTTTTGCAGGTATCAAAGGGATAACGTTCGGGTCGAGCCCTGCGAGTGCAATCTCTCGCGCCGGATTGATCAGTTTCACAAATAGTGTGTCAAGGACTTCTTGGCCCGTAGGCAGTCGATGCGCATCCCACGAGACGACGACGGCCTCCGCGCCGTTCGTCGCGCAGAGTTCCGTAGCGTGATTGGTCTTCAAGAGGACCGGCATATTGCGGCAAAGAGCCAACACTCCTGCATGATGGTCTGTAAGTGCAGGAGGCAGACTCCACAGCAAAGTCTGCATCTCTGGTAACAAGGTGTCTGATGTTCGTGTTGGCTCTATAGAGCCATAATCGTCTTTCAAGTCTTGTCTCATTGACTGTGATTCACGTCGAGCAGTCCACCTGTCGACGGAATGAAAATAATGTATGTCTTCACCATTTTCTTTCGCAAAACGTGCAATCATAAAGTTGTTTATAGCGTCCCGATGGGTATTACGCGCAGTAATAATTGATACGTTACGAAAGCCGTCAGTCGTCAAGAGACTTCGTTGGACATTGGGGCGGATGATACGTGATCTAAGCAACTGTATATCATCAACAGTGCACGCTTTGTAGCGCATGTTGGCAAGGGCGGTGCGAAACCTAGCATCAGCATCTGTCATACCTGTCTGACGCATATTGTCGCGCAGAATTACCACCGTTGTGAACTGATGCCATAGCGCTTTGCCAATGGCCGACTGCTGCGCGGGCAGTGAGTGACTATGAGAGTGTTTCCCAATGGAATCACTGTACAACGAGCCGCTGTCGTGTGCAGGAGGAGGCAGTTGTGCAAAGTCGCCGGCAAGGATGACATTGAGGCCCCCGAAGCTTGCGTCAGGTAAGCCGAAAGCCTTTGTCAATTGCGCGCTGATTCTGTAAAGTTCTCGACAGGACATCAGGGAAATCCTCGATCCCTCATTATAGGTATTTAGTCATAATGATGTGATATAGATGATTAGTCCTAGTTAGAGTGGTCCAGAAGTAATTCTGGCCAGTATTGAAATTAGCACGCTGCGAGGCCACCTATTTCTCCATCAATAGAAGGAATATCTCGTTCAGACAGCAATCAAACTTTGCAAATACTCGGAAGTGTCATCAATAACCACACAAATATTATTCAAACATGTATGTACAACAGCAATGGAACTACAGGTACAAGGGTAGGGCACAGGAACACCGAGAGGACAGGGCATGCAAATCAAATAAAAAGACATGAGACGAGAGCAGGTGCAAGAGGGTATGCAAGATGAATTGACGAGCAAACGGACACGCCAAGCGAGACAAGCGAGAGGGTGCACAAGACAAGCAAGAAGGCACATGAGATGAGAGGGCACACAAGCTGCAAGAGGGCGAGCGGGACAAACAAGACGAGAAAGGGCGGGACAAGCAAGGCGAGAGAGGGCAAGCAGGACAAGCAAGGCGAGAGAGGGCGAGCGGGGCGAGCAAGACGAGAGATGATGCACGAGGCAACCGAGAGAGCAAGACAACCGAGAGAGCACGCAAGGCAACCAAGAGGGCATGAAAGACAAGTGAAAGGGAACACGAGACAGGTGAGCGAGAGGGCATAGAGAACAAGTGTGTGCAAAGCGAACAAGATTCAGAGGGCATGCCAGCGTGACATGCAAGAGGGCCTGCAAGGCGAGCAAGAGGGTCTGTAGGATGAGCGAGAGGACACGAGGACAGGGCACGCGAGAGGACATGGCGTAGGATACGAGCAAGAGGGTTCAGTTGAGTAGCACGGGAGTCAGCAAGGGTAGAGCTCTAGAGCGCTGAACGTTGAACATTGAACATTGAACGTTGAACGTTGAACATCGAGCATGGAAGGAAGAGACGAAGGAGCAAAGTCTAAATTTTCAAGGTGACGTGGCTACTAGCGCAACGGTCACGTGCCTTCCGACTTGTCGATTTCGCTCGATCTTTCCGAGTACTCTGTGCACGAGGCTCTCTTGCGCTCCCGCATTTCTGTAATATTGCGCCCACTCACTTGGGCCCTCTCGCACTCGTGCTCTCTATGTGTGTATGCAACTGCTCTCTCTCTCTTGCTGACCTGCTCGCTCTCACTTCCGCAAGTCCTCCCACCCCGCTCGCATTATCTCGCCCTTCCACTGTCGGCCTCACTCCACGCACACCGATGTTCGGTGCACCGTGCACGCAGCCAACCTCGTCTCCTGGGACATCTTCGCCATTCTCGCCGACCGGTCTCGCTTGAAAATCAGGCGTTGGGAATACCCAATGAACCCCCATTCTCCTGCGCGGTTTTGAGCAGCTGGAAGCCTGAGCTCACGGCTCCACCTGTCGGGCAGTATCTGTCAGTCTGCACACGGCACAAGCGAGAATGAAGCCGCACATGTCCCGGTCATGCCCAGCCCCTCACTGATGACAGACGTGATCCCGCGCGCCGCAAAACACGACTCGAGCTCGTCAATGAGTGCCGGGCTGACCTGTGCGGTGCTGACAACTCTGATCCGGAGCGTGGACAGAGCATAGTACTCTGTCCACGGGTGACCACTTGGCGAGAGGAGGACCAGGAATGCAGCCTGGAGGTTAGTCAGTGACTATTCAGATTCAATGTGAATTGCGCATACTGTGACTTTGTGGCGAGGTATTGATGAGAAACCGTGCTGTATCCATACTTTAACATTTCTGCATTTGTAGTGTAAGAAACTACAACTGGTATGGAAATCAATGAGAGAGTAGTACCAGTTAGCAATTCGGAAGTCGGTGTAGTCTCGATAGTCATGAATATTCCGGCAGTCGCCATATATTATGGCTAATCAGGATGGGAGGTTTTCCCTGATGGATATCATGGAGACTTCATCGATGAAGATTATGTCGACGCGCTCCGGGCGGCTGCGTACTTTTGCCAATCCTGTTGAGCCGGATGTTGAACCTTTTTCGGACCCATGGCCAAAGCCAAGTGCGGAGTGATAGGTGACGCCATCAATGAGGCACGCTGCGGAACCAGTGGGAGCGAAGACGGCGAAGCGGTGTGGTTCAAGTCTACGACCCATCAACGCCATCAACGCGTGTAGCACACGAGACTTCCCAGTGCCCCCATGCCACCGAGATACATTCGCAATGGGTCTGTCGTCTTTTGCTGTATATGCCGCGCGGCGAGGGTGAAAGCACGCAACTGATCTCTGTTGAGACGAAATTCGTCTACTACAGCATGTACCATCACCACATTCGGGTCTTGCAGTTTGCGTGACTCATGTAAAGTCCGCGCACTGTGCGCATCGACATCAGCGACGGATACCACGGTGACAGTACCATGATCGGAAGGCTTTCCAACCGTTTCGTAATGTGGTACAATGTTCTTAAATCGCGGGCCACCATCGACGGCGGAAGGCGCACCCTTGCGGGACAACAACACAGCATTGCGCGCAGCATCAACGAGTTCTTTCCAATACCGTGCCGATTGTACAACACGGTCGTCTTCGACAATAGGAGGGGGCGCCGCACGCCCGGGTGTGGCATCCGCCAGAACGGTGGCTAGCAGTTGTGTCATGCCGTGCATCTCCAACGTTGTTAAGCTACTCTTCTTGCCCGGTATGTCCACATAACTTTTCATATCATCCAGTATGTCTAATTCGGTGGAGCCGGACACCCACTCTTCATCCCGAGCATCGTTTCCCAGTGATCTGATAGCGGATGAAGATATTCCCGGTATATCCAGTGCGAACTGTGAGTCGAGCCGTCTCTGGGCGGCGAAGTCGTCCCGCGCATCCTTACACTCATACAACACATTCATATTGGCCATGACAGCGATATGGTCGTCGGCAAACACTGTACTGTCGAATACAGACTCCCAGGTGTCATGTGGTGTCTTCAAGTCCTCCCCGCGACGCCATCCGCCCGGCCGGAAAATCACTAGCATCGTGCGGCAGTATACTTCACGATCACCTTTGTCCCGTCGCGGCAGACGGCCGCCGAGAAAATCGAGAACAAACCACTGATGGCGATCGAGGACGAAAACCGCACGAGAGTTGTGCATGGGGTGTTCTGGTAGAAAGCTCAATGCACGACTGTGATCGCCTGCAGGGTGTACGTCATGTTCTTCGACCTCATCGTCCAATTCCATGTCGTAGTCTTCTTCGACCACGGCAGTGCGAGACGTAGTTGACTTTTGACGCGGGTTTTTTGAATACGTGCCGCGCAAATAGTCATACAGTGTCCAAGTGGCCAGTTCGTGGGGCCTGAAGACATAATCGTCAATCTTGTTGAGCGCGACGACGGCTTCAGACGCTTTGGCGAGCATGACTTTGTCTTCGTCTGGTTTTAAAGTGGAATGCTCGTCGTGGGTGTTGTTCTCGAACGCACGCTCGACGGTGCGGACATACCCATGCCAAAAAAAAACCTTGAACTTGCGGTTCGTGTAGTGATCGGGATGGCCCAGCAGGTAAGCACAACACATGGGACCGCCTGTCTCCATAGATGCGGTCAGCGCATTGACAACCTTGGTTATCATCATTCGGGCATTGTCAGACTGACCGAATTCGTTGGCTTGCAAGTCAGTATTGCGTTCATAGACAGCGCGAATGGTCTCGAATATGGTATGTGTCTTCAAGGATGACTTCGTAATGTAATCTGTGATATATGCGACGACAGCTCTTACTTGAGTCCCGGACAGCAAACAAGTGACGTCGGTGTTGCAACGTACGAGGTATGTGAGCACACTGTTGTATGTATTAATCCATACTTCGGTTTTTTTGAAGCGCAACGCGCCAGTTTCGGTGTCAACTTCCGTAGCGGGTTGCAAGGGACGGGGGAACCTCGCACGGCAATATTTGTCTTTACCACGGATGCATCCCTTACTATGTGCAGAGTCATGGCGGTTAGAGAGGTATACAATTTCGTCGCTGGCGCGGCACATGGATGAATACCAGTCTTCCAACTGAACAGTCGAATCCATTGGTGGGGGTGCATGAGGCAATGTCGACACAGGATCACGGTATTCTCCAGATGCCAGACTCTCCTGATCTGCGACAGGCATGCGAGATGCCAAGTCTGCGGAGGTCCCTGTCACAAAATCACCGCGGTGGCAACTTTCCAGCCAGTCGATGAGCTCCGTGCGGAATGTGAGGTCAGACAGTATTCGATCACGGACGATCTGAGGGCTCACAGACGCACTAATCCACAGGAGCATATGCAAATGAAGCGTCAAACGGCCCTGTGACTCAACACTGCCATAATACGATGTCACTTCGCCAAAAAGACCGGACGTGCCGCCACCTGGACGAACCCGCAGTATGTGTTGTAGAAAGGAGTTCACCATGAAGTTGAAGAAGCGGGCGCATGCCACAGGATTTTCAGCTATGAGTTTCAGCCTGGTGGAGGAGTTGGGAAGAAACGGTGCGTGATCTGACATGTCGACTTGCTCACCGCAGTAATAAATACAAAGCGGGTGTTTGAAATCAACAGGTGAAAAAGTAACGAAGAAGACGGGAACGTTCTCTGCAATGATAAGACTCTTGATCTCACTGCGGAGATACTTGCGACTCGTGGCGGAACCTCGAACATGGCCCGCGACATGATCAACTATGGAGATCAACTCGAAGCACTTGCGCTCCGCGTCATCCTCTGGCTGGACGTATTCTCCATTGCGACCGCGCTCGATGAGCCGGCCAAGGGCGCTCTGGTCGACATTCATTATTTTGTGAGCAACGTCTGTGAAGTGATGTTTTTTGGTCAAGAGGTAACCTCCACGACTCGCCGCCTTGATTTGTTCTTGATTGAAAGCGACAAAGGGAAAATACTCGTCGGTCTGAAACCTTCGGTCTGCATACATCAGCAGCTGCTTGATGTGAGCACCTCTATCTATGTGAGTCGAAATCAATTCATTATCGAATCCGCCAAGACCGTATGGGTACAGCCACGGGAACAGCGTAGGATACAGCGTGGGATTGTGGTAAATGGAATCAGGTTGGCTGCTGTGGCCGTACGCGAGGACACTATTTCCTCCCCGAAAATACTCGACCGCCGCATGAATTCTCGCCTCGTAACTCATGGTGACCAGTTCACCACCGGTGAGACCATGCACGACAAACGGGCATGGGCCTGATTCAGTACCGCGCTCGCCGTCACTGTCGTTGACAGACAATGATTCTGCGTTTTCACTACCGTCGCTGGGGCGATGGATGACGCAAACCGGAGGTGAGTCTTCGGAATACGTGGCGAGGTTGCGTTCAGAAATCACCAAATCAGCATAATCGACATGGTTCAATTTGAGCCACAGGAGGGCATTGCGGACCGCGTTGTGTCTGAGCAACAGAGGTGTCCGTTTGAAGTCGGCTACGGTGGGCTTCGCAGGCCCGGTGAACAACACAGCGAGACACTCATCCATGTCAGCGCGCGGAGGCGGTAACACGGAATAGAACTTAGCGACTGGTTGGGAGAAAACCACAGCGTTCGCACACATTTTCCGTTGTCCGCTGTTGACCTTTACTACAAAGTAATTGTGCCGCCGTCGAGCAATGGCGAGCTTCTCGACGAACGTCAAGTGTTGCAATTCTGGTGGAACATCACCCAACCACAGGCCGTTCGCTAACGCGTGGCGTGGCAGGTGGTGATGTTTGATCGCCCGCAGACAAGGAGGACAGATGCTGATGACCATGCCGTCAGGTCCGTGACGAACACCGCCTTGAAACAAGACAGGTCCGGGAATTTCGTCCACCGTATCGGATGACGTAGCGCGAGGCAAACGTGTCACACCATCGCCACCTCGATGGAGTATGCGCAGATCAAGAGATTGCTGTGAGGAAGTACTCAATGTCTTGGCCAATACGAGGCGCCCACAAACGGCGCACGGGGCCTCGCTAATTTCCGAACTTCTCCACGCAGAACACCAGTCATATACAATCTCCGCCGAGAGCTCATGAGTAGCGGGAGCGGGCGGAAATCGCGCGGGCGGCGAGCTGGCTTTCGTCACAGGTGGTTGTGCAAGGCTCGTTGTGGGCAGTCCTGCAGGGGCTGAACGTGTGCGGAAGATGGAAAAGAGCTGGCGGCATTGTTCGCGACAGCTGTGCAGAACAAGCCTTGAGGCGACTTCGTCAGCGGAGGTCAACGCACCAGACAAGACGACTCTATGTGCACGGGCGACGTCGAGCAGTTCACGGAGAGGCAGGATGACAATGAGGGTGGCAAAGGGAATGTCAACATGGACCGAGCCGTCCTCGGCATCGACAGAGGTGGAATCGGTATAGTCCACAACACCGGAAAAGTGCAGTGGTGGTCCCTTCGCGTGGCATGTAGCTGTACCGGGAGCGACAGGAAATTGAGAAACAATGTCTCTCGCAAAAACAGTCCGACGGCTCAAGAGATGGGGACGAAAGTCTGGCCCACCTACGCGAAAAATAGAAGTGAGTTCGGGGCATCCAACACCGCACTGGTGACTGGCCAACGTTGCGCTCAACGCAGACAAGGAACGCAACGATCTGGAGATGACAACGTGGTGCAAACGAGCGAGAGCGGACAACGCCCTGTGGGGTAGGCGCGCGACCAAGAACGGCAGGGGAACGTCGATGGCGACACGCCCTGCGAGAGCAACAGCGCTGCAATCCGGAGAGGACGTGCAAACAGTCCTTTCGTAAATAAGACGCTCGATACCTGATATCGACGTTAACGACAGCCTCCAACCGTAAGGCTGCAAGTCGTCGGGGCGGAAAACGACAGAACGTGAGGCGCCGCCGCCGTGGGCATGTGTGCAGAGGCGACGCGCAGCATGACTGTCACGACTTAACATACACAGTGGATGTGAGAACCCCACCGTACGAAAGGGCAACCACAGTATCGACATTGCGAACGCCACGCAAAACAGACACACTGTAACCACAGGGCACACAACGACAACATTACACAGTGCATTGAACACATTTTGCGACAGCACGGTCATACCTGCGACAACGACCATCACGATGTACGGCCACCACGCAACGGGCGGCGAGTGTTTGGGGAAGAGAGGATTGGGGAAGAGAGGACGAGATGGGAAGGAACGAGTCGTTCGGAATGAAAAATTGCATGACAAAGCATGACTAAGCACAGCACTAAACCCGAAATGGGTCGAATCCCGAAATGGGTCGCCATCCAACAGCTGACCAACGGAGAACGCTTCACAGTGTGGGTGATAACCGAAGGAACGAGTCCTTCGGAACGTAAGGCTCCGGCGGCTAGGTTATCTTAGATCACATTTGTCTACTAACCTTCAAGTTGCAGCTGCAGCTCCTACCATGAGTCTGCGTTTGTCGGCCAGCCATCTCACGCATTCCGAGAGCGGGTCAGATGTGGAGGGTCGCTCCAGCTCATCCCAGGAGGACGACGATCTCACATGGGACGATTGGGTCTCGGACTCGGCAGATACTCGGCCGTGCACATCTCTATTCGACCATGACAAAACCTTCACGTCCGTCCCCGAGGCCTTGAATCACGACAAGCTCGTCCACGGGTTCGACCTAGAAGAGATATGCACCCGGTTGTGTATGTGGTTCCTCACCACGCTCTCTGCCGATTGCTAACCTCCTGATGATAGCCCTGGATCCTTACCAGCGCATCCGTCTGATCAACTGGATGAGAAAAGAGGTGGGCGGCATCGTGTAAACGCGCACATGATCACATTAGAATGACGACGAGACATCAGAAACCTTCTCCTGCAGACGTCGCTTCTCTGAAGGGCCACGAAGCGTTCTTCAGCTCGGATGAATACCTCATCCCGTCAGTCGAGGACGACCCGCTTCTTCGTGAGTGGATCATGTGCTCATGGCCTGACCACGTTCCTGACAGTTGTGTAGAAATCCAGTCTGGGCACTGGTCGGACGAGGACGAGGAAGAGCCGGCAGATGCACAGCGCGAGCCAGAGGACTTGGACAGTGCGAAGCGCCGCATAGCATCACTGGAAAGGAAGTTGGCAGAGGCAAAACAGAACCTTTCCGACTACCGTTCTTTCGTCGGGGAGCGCCTCAATATCGCGAGTGTGGCCGACGCACTCGGGGATAGTGCGGGGTCCTCGACGCATGCCGCGGTCCCTCTCCCACGTGACGACGACTCGCATTATTTCCAGAGCTATGAAGAAAATGGTGAAAAATGACTTGTCATTCTTGTGAACTGCACTAATATTGCGGTTAGACATCCATGCAGTGATGATACAGGACAAAGTGCGCACTGCAACATACGCGTCGTTCATCTCGTCAAGTCAGGAGCTGTTCCGGGATGCTACCGTTCTGGACGTTGGCTGTGGCACAGGAATCCTGTCTCTCCTCGCGGCGCGCGCAGGCGCGAAACGAGTCTTCGCGGTTGATGCGAGCGACATCGCGGACAAGGCACGCCAGATTGTCAAGGACAACAAACTCGAACATGTTATCACGTATGTGCCTTCGTTTCTCGGTATTCCTTGCCGCTGAGGGATGCAGCGTGATCCGAGGTAAGATCGAGGAAGTATCGTTGCCGGAAGGCACCACACATGTGGACGTCATCGTGTCGGAATGGATGGGCTACGCATTGCTGTACGAGTCGATGCTCGACTCTGTCTTGCGCGCGCGCGATCGGTTTTTAAAACCCGAGGGCGGGGTCATGGCACCCAGCCAATGCAAGATGCAGTTCGGGCTGTGCGACGCTCGCGAGATCTTCAAGGAACGAATCGGCTTCTGGAATGATGTCTACGGTAGGTGCTGAAGTACATGTTAGGGAGTCAGTTAAAGACGGGGCAACTTCCAGGCTTCGACTTGTCCGCCATGGGACACGATGTCTACAATGACGCCATCGTGGACGTCGTCGGTCCCGAGACGATGCTGAGCGAGCCATTCACCATCAAGGCAGGCCTTCACACTGCTGTTCCCCCCATATGGAGTATTCACCCGGTGTCGCCCTCCAGGACCTCTTCCTCGCCGAAGCGACCGCAAAGCAGCTTGACTTCACCACATCGTTCAGGCTCGTCTCCACCGCAGAACGGCGCACAAAGATCCACGCCTTCGTCCTCTACTTCGACACGTTCTTCACCGGGACTGGCGAGCGCATCCCACCGGACGGCGAGGTCGCGCTCATACGCGAGGGCGACCCGATGCTCGCAGAGGTGTGGCCGCTCGGCGGGCGGCCGCCGACGCGACGCATGAGCTCCGTCGATCCGCTCAAGGGCAAGGGCCGCCCGAAGGTCACGAGCTTCAGCACGGGCCCGAAGTCGGTCCCGACGCACTGGAAGCAGACGCTGTTCCTGCTGCGAGAGCCGCTCAGCGTCGGCGAAGGTGTGTCGCGTTTGCGGTCTGTGTCCCTCGCGATAGTGCGACGGCGCTCATTTTGGCTGGGCTGCGCAGGGACGGTTGTGCAGGGGATGTTCAGCTGCCGCAAGAGCTCGAGTAATTCGCGGGAACTCGACGTGGAGATCCAGTATGTGGTGCGGGAGCCGTCGGAGGACCCGGTGGGCGATGCGGTGGTGCAGATATTCAGAATACGGTAGTGGTGTCGAGGGCTGGACTTGGGCACTGAGAAGAAACTTGTGTAACCTTTGTACGACTTGGATGTGCAATCAACCCAATATTTTGTAAAGACTGCGCGTCACAACTGGAATCTTGTTTTAGGGATGGAACCAGTATGGCATCTCTCCCAAGCGGAGCATGATACTGGGCTTCAAACGTACCTTGCCCAATGCCAGAACTTGACAGGTTGTGGAACCAGTTACCAAACCGGGTCACAAGTGCGCATCGCCAAGTCACGCGTCCATTCCACGGCCGGCCACCGCAAATTGCAATAGCTGCACCCAACCACCAATTCCGTTGAGCTCTTTCTGTCACTGTTCCTGACGCTTCTCGTGAACTTTCTGGCAAGCTAACCCTACGATCAGCAACCGTGGACCACCTGTCGAAGTCACACGAAAAGAACTTGTGAAGACCATGGACAGAGAATTTGTCAAGCGACAGTTCTTCTCTGACTCCCTCGATGTGGAGTGACCGCGCTGGAAGATGGCTGTCTTTGACGAATCGGAGCCGAGCAGTGTCGACAGCAATCCCAATTCTGTACGGGCGTCCTCGGGCAAAATTGTGCGGCATATCCTTCTGGTCGCGGTACTCGAGGTTACGTTGCTTTGGAATGCGAAACGAGGGAGGTTCTGTACCTCAAAGACGCGTGGCGGGTCGATCTCTATGGGATTCAGAAGGAAGGCGTCGTGCTTCAGGAACTCAACCAGAAACACATCCGAAATGTATCGACCTTGTGCCGTCATAGCGACGTCTGCGTGGCGTTATTGGAGGGGGTCACGGGAGTCTAACCCAGTGAGAAAACGCACGCATCATTGCCTTGTCGAGCGGGAGGTCAGTCGTCCACTGAAGGTCTTCGACAATGGCGCCGTCTTCCTGAAGGTCATTCTAGATTGTTTACTTGGTGAGGTTGGGTCTGGTCAATATTGGGCTTGACATGTCATGTGCTGAGTTTGCTTTTCAGCTCACTCAGACGCGTACAATATAGCCCGTATCCTGCATCATGATGTCAGTTCTGGGAATATCCTCATCGTTCACCAGGTCGTCAAAGGACGGCAGAAAGCTTTCGGACTTCTGAACGATTGGGAATTGTCGAAACCCTTGTTTGACGCGCCTGATGATGACCCACAAACACTAGTGTGTGCATCCGTATTACTGGCCACATTGGTACTGACACATCGGTGCTAGGGTACATGGCAGTTCATGTCTGCATTTTCACTCAACGACCCATGCAAGTCAATCATTCTTCAAGACGACTTGGAATCATTCTTTCACATCGTGCTCTATTATGTCATCCGATTATTTCCAAGCAATTGCACCAATGTCGACGCCTTCGTCGCAGACTTCTTCGATGCCCATAAATCCAACAATGATGTGGAGGCGTGTGGCCCAGAAAAGAACAATGCCATGGAATCCGGGAAGATCAATGTCCTTGTGGGTGGAGAAAGCGTAAACCTCCACTTTTACAGAATGCCGCCGTCACTTCCGTGCGAAGACAGACGGGCAGCTTGCTCGCAGTCTCCGACAAATTCACAGCAAGCGATCGCATCTTCCGCCAGTTTACAGCAAATACTTGCGTCCTCATGGAACGGCGCCGAGCTACTCAATGCTCATCCGCTGGATACAGTCATATGGGAGATGCTTTCGTGGTTTGCGGCTTACTATCACCAACTACGGTCGCAGAAAACTGCCCAGAATCCCGATCACCAGGCATTGCGTATCGTTCAATCAGACTTCATTGATCTCCTCGACGTCGAGGTCACGGTGGGCCAGGAAGTCCCTTGGCGCCTGCCACATGCCCCGAGGCGTTGCTTGCCATTTGGTCTGGGTGACCACGAAGTGCAGCAGGCCGCCGCAAAATTGACCAGCCACGACGAGATGTGTACGCTCCTACTATAATGTGGTGTAGAGTGCTTCGCTACACCTGACGACACGATTGAGGATCGTCTGTCTCCCAAATCTCGCCTCAAACGTCCGGATTCCCCCCACTCCAACGTGGAAGCGAGGTCGAGCTGCCCTCTCCCAACCCCGCTGGGTCGCGACGACGTCCGCATGTTGCGGCATCGGGGGAGCATGCACTCTTCAAATTTATGGCATCAGATGCCTGCGCATTCAAATGAACTGTACCCTACTTGCGCCTTGTAACTATAATTATTTATGTAGGTAAATAAGTAATCGATTAGCATGGCGTAAACGTTTATTTGAACGTCCACATACATTCCCGTACTAACTTTGAAGTTGTTCGCGCATTTCCCTGAAACTTCCTAGCTCTGTCCTGCTGTCTGTATCTGTTTGGAAAGTCTGGTGTGCACCAAGGGGCGCGCACCGGCACTTGCCGAGACACAGGGTAGGGGGGGGAGGGTCCTCAGAGCGGCCTTATCGGGATTTTATTGGGCAACTGGAAACCCCCTTAGAATAAGAAAATATATGATGTTTGCATATCGGAAACAAACGGGAGGAGCCTCCACGGTCTTTAATGTAGTGACCGGACATGGTAAAGTTCTCCTGGAGGCTGGAGCGCACCGTAAACGCATGGCCCGACAATGCCACGGAAGAAGAAGCCCTCTGTCGTACGTATTACACTTACTGGTGCTTCGATTGCTCATCATCGGGTACAGGATGTCGAGGAACGTCGCTTTTGCGATGTTTGCAACAAGGACATCCATGTTGGTACAGGTGGTGACAACAACTGGAATGGCCATCTCAAGAGCAAAGCACATAAGCAGAAGATGACCCTCAGAAAGGATCCCAAAATTACGACATTCTTTTCACGCGGACCGCCTTCTATCAATCCGCCGCCCGGTCCCTCGGCTCCCAAGCGTGTGATGAACACCGTCTCCGAAACTGAAGGCGAACAGAATGTAAGTGACTGATATTAAGGAGCATCATAATGAATGTTGATTGTCTAACTTCTAGGATATAATTGATGTCGACATGTTTTCTGGCTCGGGCTTCGGGTCTGCCAACCATCCTGTAGAAGACACTCTCGCGCTACAGCTTATACGGCGTCTCCGTAGATTGGCATCCAACCTTCCCGAAATGGTGCCGCTGGGGCATCCCGAGGATGTCCTGGCTCAATTTGTTAATTTTGACCCAGCCGCAGCACTTGCATCACAGGAGTGCGAGGACGCCTGGGAAGCTGTCAACAAAGCTCTCGATAATACGATTGGCTACAGAAAATCAATACCGGAGCTGATCTCCATTGTCCGACGTGGCGCATACGGCATCACCGGTTTCTGTGCCCGCCTCGAAGCAATTTGTAACGACTACAACATTGATGGTGTCTTGCTCGAAGGCCGCCTAAATAATCTGTCTACTGCGGTGATTGCTTGGTGAGTGCATTTTGCTGTATGTCAGGGCTTTTCTCATCTCAGCTTGCGGCGGCAGTGGTGTTACAGAGCCCGAGACTCAGAGTGGTCCCACAACATCAACATTTCCGAGGCCCACACTACAGTCCTGCTTCCCTCCGGAATCTTCACGACATCCCACGCCTAATATGCCGATCAGTCGATCTGCTAAGGTCCCCGTGCCGCCGGAGGCCTTTCCACGCTGTCCAGGTCTGAAGCTTGACATTCCCGATGGCACGACCCCGCATTCTGTATACCCGACCGCGCTACATGACAAGTTGTCCCTTCCATGGGACATTCTGATATCACGCAGCGGCCTCTTTGCCATTTCCCACCGCTGTAGTCAGGTCTTCGACCCAGATCTCCCCCTTTTTCGGAACCAAGCGATCTGTATGCACTGTCGTGCACTCTATGATCATGACCTACTCATGGGTATTCGGAGTCGCATGTTCACCGGCTGCCACGAGAATACTTCCCTAGCCTATCTCTCATTTTCTCAGATCTCCGATATTGTCCACCGCAAAGTCGCAGAGACCAACAAGTTGAAATTAACCGGTCTTAATCTTGGTCGGTCTCTTGTCACGAAAACCGCTGCGATGAACAATGCAAACAGAATCATAATGGCGATCTCGCAGGGCAAGATTCCACGAGTCCACATTGTGTTATCAGTCGCACGTCGCAATGGTGCGGGGTTGTCTGGAATTCTAGACAAACTCCAGCTTGCCAGTGTGCGAGTATACCAGCCGAGGAGCTACGACGAGGCCGATTTCCATCGCATGGCGCTTTTTTCCAAGCTTGGAGGAGCACGCCTAGCTCGCATAGCCCAGCATTCTTGTAATCTCCCTTCTATTCGTACAACAAACCGTCGTCTAAACATCCATCCCCTCACACCATCCCCCGGCTATCCAACTGCAGACGAGATGTTTGCCAATATGACTGCTTCCTTTCCCCGAGACGATGTGGCAGAGGCTACTAGAATTGGGCCACGACGAGAAGTTCCAATGTCAATGTTTGTGGACGAGCTCAAGCTTGAAGAACGTCTGCGCTGGGATCCCTCCAGAAATAAAATACTCGGTGTGTGCCGCGAGCATGGCCATCAAGTCTCCCTTGACTTCCGATCCATGGCTGAAGCTGATGTGCTACTTGATGCCCTCACACACGAGGATCCTGCAAAGCAAGTACATCTCGCCACAGAGGTATGGAAACAACTGAAGCGACCATCTATATTCTCGAGCTGACTTCACTCTCAGGCTACAGTGGTTGCCGTGCGTGTTCTCTCGAAAGAGACACGTCAGAATCAGGCCCGCCCTATTGTCATCTCCGGCACATGCAAACATGAAGCTGTCGCAGCACAGCAGAGTCTTCTAGAGAACACGATCGGATCATTCAACACTTACGAAGGGAAGACACCCGAGCATCGCCGTTTGTACTGTATAGGCTCCGATGGTGATGGAAAACGTCGCCGTGCAGTAGCTGCATTTACACTGAATCGGATGCTTTCTCCCTCTAACTCCCCGATCTTCCATCTCCTCGTGTCATTGAAGCTATTCAACCTTGCCTGCGGTGCCGACGATCTGACAGCTGACATTGACTACAGACATTTACTGAAGCGATTCCGCAATTCAATATTGCGCCTCAAGGGTGTCACCCTGGATGATGTCGTCTTAACGACGTCAGTACTGCGAAGACATCTCGAAGACTGTGGCTTCAGTCCCCAGCGTATTCGGAGCATGTTGTCACCAAACGACAAGCAGAATGTCCCACTGACATATTCTCTGCTTTCCGCCATCGCGTCACTACCTCCTGCACCTCCACATGATTCTCCAGCTCATGCGTCCTCACGACGTGTTCTCCGGGTTCTTGGCGCGGTCTATCACCACCTACTCGCTTGCTTTACCAATACATGGTCAAGCCTCGCTTCACAGCTCGCTCATCTCAGTGCCACGGCCCACCTTCTGTTGGCCCTGTACTCACGATACAAGGGTGGCTTCATCCCCGTCCAGCTCTATTTCGACACGATCACCATGATCAAGAATGTTTTCTTCTGTGTTGCAAAAACACAAGTCGCGAACCCTGACTCTGATTTTTGGGTCATTCTGCTCGGTACCGACTCGTTGGAGAGCCTATTCGGTACCGTACGCACGATGATCGGCAACGACACTAACGCCGACCAACTCCAACTCGCGTCACGTCTCGGCAGCGCCAGCCTATGTGCTACACTGCTCGAGGAACACCCGGACTGGGATCGAGGTTCTCGACGCCTAGGCCTTCGTCGAAGCTCTGTGGAGGAGATCCGCACCACTGGTGAGGTTTCAAGACTATATGATCATATCAGCGTGGGCATGTGGTCGGGCGACGTCAACGTGAGCCGTGTCTCTCTGCTCACCTGTTGGAAGCAGGGTCGAGTGGAAGCAGAGAGCGCACTCCGCGAAGGTGGACTGCATATCCCCTTTGATGACATGGACAATGTCGCGGGATTGGATGTGCTATGCCCCTTTGGAGAGAACAAGTTCGTTCTCATCGGGGGTCTTATGAGTGGTGAGCGAGAAGAAGACGAGGATGAGGTGGATAGTCCGTCGTCTTCCCCTGACCCCACCATGCCAGTCCTCGCCAGTGGTGCCCCCACAGACGAGGAGCTCGAACCTGACTTGGAAGATATGGCGGGAACCACCTCCGAGTCGGCATTCTCAACGTCTGGAGGCCGTGACACCTCACCTGTCCATGAGCCGTGGGTTTTCATTGGTGAGACGAGCACCGCAGGGGGTAAAAGACAGCACAAAGCGTCAGTCCTCCGTCTGTACTCATACCCCCTTGCGGCCAAGAATTCCAAGGACCGTCTCAAGCGCATTCGTGGCTACTCGACATTCGATGAACCGCGGGAGAGCCAATTGACCTTCGATCCCACGGAGGACAATCACATCCTGACGTCCGAGGACCCTGTTGTGACGCTTTTGCGTTGTAACAGTCATGTCTTCGTAGCTGCAGGCCTAGTTATTGATATTCGTGTCTCAGGTGCAAGTGTCTCTACAATCCCGATTGACATTCTGCGTGAACCCAATGTTCGTGTACGCGCACAGATTATGCGCATTACCCCCTTGCCTCCGGTGGACCAGACGGCGGGAACGACGGAGGATGTGTCGGTGGGCACCTCTAGTCCGGATTGGATTTGGACAGGAGGATTTGAACACTTGCCGGGTCCTACACCGTCTCGAGAGTTCGAGGGGCGTTGGTTGGAACCTCTTAACCCAGGTATACTCCAGTCGCCCCGGAACGGACAGGAGGGGACCCTCACATACACATTCGACACGTCGACACTCCGCGCAACCGCTGCTCTGCTTTACGAGCGTATTGGCGCCGCCCGCGAGCTAGAACGTCTTTATAATGTGCCATCGTCGTCGACATTCCCTTACCGTACCGCAGATGGTGAGCCTAGTAATCTTCTAGACCATGATGATAATGTGATGATTCATGACTGCTCACTCGATAGATAAGGCATGCTTCTTGTGCGAGACAGACGGGAAACCTCGAGCTTCGTATCAAGATCAATTCCGATGCCCCGTCTGTCCGTCCGTTCCCCTAGAGCTAGGCCCACGACTTCTCGAGCACATTGGCAGTCATGTGCTGTGCGACCCGCGGTTCAAGGAAGCTGACAGTCCCTGCGGTCTCTGCTTGAGTACGAGAGGTTTGTGTTCGATCCGCCTTTGTAAAGGTGCTGGCGGCAGCGACATCATCGACCTGAGCAAATCACGATGCCCTAATCTGTACAAGATTTCCTTGAAAGCAGCCCGACAGTCCTCGAAGAATTCTCCATGCTCGAATGTTCCCATTATCTGTCCGCTATGCCCGACACCGTCCGAAGCTGTCTGGAAGTACAATTTCGCCATGCATCTCACAAGAATACATCCCACAGCAAACCGAGAGCGCTATAAGCAACTATATGCACTCTCGGAGGACGAAACGAAGCTCATGGCCCTGCGCTTCAAGGCCAAGCCTCGTAAAATCAACAAGAAGACCAGTCAGGATCCCCAGTCGGCCCTGACTATATCCGAGGCGCATACGTCTCGGGTCGCGATGCGGTATGAACACTTTTATTAGCCCGAGTTCGAGATGCAACCTCATTACTCACTTTGGCCCTGTCTTAGGGAACTTGACGAGATTCACGCAGTCGACAGTAAGCACATGCCGGAGCCCGACACTACGCTGGATACGGGCGAGCCGACGAGCTCTAAAGGCAAACGACGGCGGAGCGCGACACCGTCTAGAGTTTCAGATGATGAGATGGATAATGCCGGCGAAGACGATGAATGTAAGTCCAAGGTGTGTTATTTTTAACTGCTGTGCATCTCACTAGTACAATATTCTAGTGGAATATCTCGACCTCCCGCCGACCAGTGCACCCAGGTCTTCCACTATACAAGAGCTCCCTATTCCGTCCATTCCGTCGGACACGAGCCGCTCGATCGTCGCGTTCACCGAGTCGGCCCCGCCCATCGTTCCGTGTCTCGTTGATGCTACTACCGCGGCACAAGACGACGCATCGGCTACATCACGCCCGTCTCTTGATGATTCCCTCATTGATCCTCAGCTTCTGCGACAGGCCGTATCAGCTCCATCTGCGGGAAAGGATTTGGACCAGCCGAGCGAGTCTGAACCGGCAGCTCCGCTGGGAGACATGCCCGAGGACTCGGAGGGTGCTTTTTGTTGGTGTCACGGCCTTGAATCCGGCTCCATGGTTCAGTGTGATGGTCCGAAATGCGAGCAATGGGTATGTTCCTGTCCTCATCCTTTTTCAATTGTATTCACAAAGTTCATTGCAGTATCATTTCGAATGCGTCGATCTTCTGGAGGCCCCAGTGGGCAAATGGTTCTGTAAGGAGGAATGCCGAGCAAGTGCGGGTCGGAGGCCTCAGGGACGCAAGAAGCGTCGCACCCGGTAACGCCTGAGGACGACGGGAATCTATTGCGTCCGGATATATATGCCTAATTTACAATAGACATCTGGAAAACATATGCGAGTTACCTTATATGTAGCGTGGGAACGTCCTATGGGGGAGGGGGGGGCTACGGGACGCCTTAGAGGGATTTTTCGACCTCGTGTCTGGAATTTGATTCTTGCGCGCCCCTTGAAGCGTATGGGACATCCTACGGGCAGCCCAATCAGCATATATGTAGCCGATTGTATGTTCCTTCCAAAGAGCCTACCTTTGTCGCAAGGAACCTATGGTGTACCTCTGCGACGCCCCGAGCGACGATTTGAAACAAGGTCCATGCGCAGGCGACCGCAGTCAGAAACTTGAAGAAACGCCTCCGACGCAGAAAATGCTCCTTCGTGAAGACATGCCGCGACGCGGATGGTCTGGCATGAACGTCGAATGGATTGCTGTGTTCGTGTGCAGTGTATCTAGAATGCACGGGGGCGGGCGGTACAATATTGCCGCCCGCAGGCAATGGCTGGGATTTGACGAAAGAGGAATGTTCGTCCGCCAGTATCATCCTGCGATATCCGCTGCGCGCTGACGGTGGTTCGAATCAACGAAGGTTTGCGCACGCAAGCAGGCCCAAGTACTCACGGAATATTGTCTTGCGCTCAGCGTGATGTGGGCGAGAGCTGGTTGTAACAGCAGATCACAGATCTAGCGCTGGGTGAGGGAAAGATAACGGCATACCGCAGCAGTCGATCCCGTTGTCCATGGCGCTCGGCAGCCGAGAGTTCTCCTCGAGCTCGTCGTCTCGAGTAGTGTCAACGGTCCTTGGGACAAGCCTGGTGAGTATGATGGAGGACCAGACCATGATAATATTCATTTATTTATCAATACCCATATATAGTAATCCTGGATATCCAGTAATTAATTGGTGTCCTTGCCATGGGTGTGCAGCTGGTGGTGATGATCATGACAACGTCCCAGCCTTGGCTCGGTGCCCTCTGGACATCCCAACAGCATATAGTCCATGCTCTGCTCCTCTAGGACCTGCACCGACTCAGCACTCGCGCGTCCCACCGTGCATGAAACCTAGACTTGCTAGCTCATATATCTCACCTGCCCTCTTTCGCCGTAGCGGACGGATA
>JABYQE010000171.1:0-56496 GCA_022376435.1 Amylocystis lapponica
ATCCTCCGAAGTGAGCGCACTATAGCTGGCATGGGGCCTCCCCGCCGAGATGCTGATCCGCGTCGGCGACTCGATGTGCAGCGTCACCACATTCGACAGCCGCGGCAGCGGCGACGTGCCGCCCGGCGAATGCGTGAGCGTATACGGCGAAGAGTCGAGGCCGGTCGACGAGGAGGATGACGAGGAGGATGATAAGGGCCGGTCCGTGCTCGCCCCGTACCGCGCGTGGCCGGGTGACGTCGGTGTGAGAGCCCACGAACCGGGGGTCGCCCATTCGGAGAGCTCGTCCGCGCGCTGGGCGTGCGCGTGACCGTCCGCGCCCGCAAGCATGCGGCTCATGCGCGTCATGCTTCCTTTCGCGGGTGCGAAGATCCCCTCTGGTACGCGCAGATTCCGCAGGAACTCGTAGTTTTCGACGACAGGCAGGTGCGTGTAGTCGTCGCCCTGCGGAGATGGCGCACGTGAGTACAGGAGGAACGCGAGGCGAGCTTGGGAAGCGTGCGCGCGTACCGAGAAGTATGCAACGATGTGCCATTTCCGTGGTTCTGCCTGGTGGGAGTGGACGTGCGTAGAGAAGGTCTGCTTCGTCAGGCCGTTGGGCTTTGATGGGCGATCCTGACGAGTGGGAGTCGGCTGGTACGCGAATGGGTCCAATGTCCTTCGTGCCCTTTGGGGAAATCGTGAACAAGAACAGCAGTCAGAAAAACCCAAGGACTCTTTGTGGAGACACGTACCGTCGTGCAGCTTTGGCGGCCTTTTCTTCCGGCGTTGTCTCCACTTTCTCCTCATAGAATAAATAATCGCCCCGCATCCGACTCTGCGACCTGTAGTCGTGCGAGATGACTCAGGATAACTGATAACGGCGAGGGCACAGATGATATTACCAGCGTCGTCCGTCTGTCCACCGCTCCAACCCGCCTGTTCGAAAATGGGTCAATCAGAGAAGTGAAGAAGGCAAAGGTCGAGAAGAGCAGACTCACCCTGCTTGTGCTCAGCTTCTTCCCAGACGAACACGTTGCCCGACTTGAGCTGGTCGCGTTCACTCGAGGTCAACCGGCGAGTGACGAGTTGTAGGATGTTGAGGCGGACGGCTTCGAAGACGATCTGTGCGTCTCGCGCGTCCCTCAAGTCTTCGTAGTGACGACAAACATGAGATCCCTGCCAAGCGCAGAGCCGGGAGATACCCACGGAGGGCAGAAATCGTGGCATGTCCTGAATCCTGCATGGTGAAACTAGGTAGATAGGGAGGAGTCGTACTGGATAGGGTTGGGTCCAGGGGGTGTCTCACGTCGCGCAGAGGCAAATTTATAGGAAGGGTGCTCGTCAACTGATGCGGCCGAGACTATCAGGGCTGTGTCTTGGAATCTGGAAGCACACAGCTGGGCTGAGAACATCCTTGTATCCGCGTTCATTCGTTTGGGCGTACTGGTGTGCACACCTTCCCGAACTTGTCATACAGATAGATGAGAAGTGACGTACATATGTATCCACAAGACCGGGACTGATGTATACCCTACTTAGCATATGACCCAGCGTTGATTGTCTTGAATCAATCAGTTGATCAGAGGAGCCCGAGGGACCTGTGCACATTCGAGAGAGCGGAGATCGCAGAGTCATACATAGCAGAGGTTCAACGTTGCCTGGAGGTGTCGTGATGTTGCGTTCTAGATGGCCGGTCTCTTATCTGATATACCCACACAGTCCCAACCATGATGACGAAGGCGGGGGCATCTTCGGAAGCTGGGAAATGACCTGATGACGACAAGCAAGGAAGGACAAAGAAGAGTGATGTCTATAAAGCGCTCCTGGGCATGAGTGAGATTATCATCGCACGGGTGATGCTGGTATTGCAACTCACCAAGATAGACATTTTGCATATAGAGACCGAAGATAAGAATAGGACGGAAGTCTGGCGTGCCACCCTTCTTCTCCGGTTCCTCGCTGACTTCCGGGCGGACTCCGTCACAGTGCGAACATATACGTGTACGGTGATTGGTCGGGCCTGTCAAACAGACGTTCCACTGGAAGCACCGCGACTGCGTCTCGGTCGCCGTGATACCAATAAGTGCAATCGCGGATCCCATAGCATGTACGAGGCGATAGGCGTGCGGCGTGCGGCTGACCCGGCGCAGGAGCTGGTGAGAAATCGCTTGAATCTGCATTGACATGAGGGAAACAAGAATAGGATCGATCAAGGGGGCGTCATACCATGGCAAAGCTTCGCATGGCCTCCTTTCTGAATATCAGGGTCGTGTGGGTAGCGTCTAGTGTTTATCGGAGAATCGTCGCCATTAGAAGGCTTCGCTTGCCTGAACTCAAACAGAAAATAAGTACCAAACAGAGTACGAACGTTGATTGACTAGTGGGGTTGTGAACAAAACCTAGTTCACGGAAGGATGTACGTCAGAGGATCGATGGCAGAGACAGAGCCCTTCGCCCCGTGGTGCTGCGGATCAGCCCCGTAGCATAAAGGTCTGCACCATCTTGCGCGTCGCAAGTATCAAAGAACAGGATGCAGAAAAGACGATTTTGAGACCAGGCGATGCAAGCGGCGATCAGCATAAGTGGAAAACATAAACAGACATGGGCACGCAGATCGCTTATCCGCTAGAGTCTAGATCCTGACCAGTACTCGTAGGCACAAGAATTTAGCGTGTATTGGCGTGCTGAGAAAGCGAAGGTTCACGATGCGGATTACAATTATATAGCTACGACTGAACTCACGAACCAACCGGGGAAGGGACGAGCCAGGAGCAGCATCGATAGCGCGAGTTGCCGGCAGGTAGTTGCATCTTGGACACGGCAAACGAGAGTGTAGGCATCGGGACCGCAGCGGCATCAGCCTCGACCTTCATTTTGCTGTGTTCTGCGTGACTTGTGGAAGACCGGTGAGACCTGAAGGGATAGAGCGAGTCACAAGACTGGATACAGGATCTAGCGAGCAAGAATGTCCAGGGCGAGGTTCCCTAGGAACAGCAGCTGTTCTGGACCATGAAGTCATATGAGAACGACGCGGGTCTAGAAGATGAAACAGCGAGTAGAATTTGGGGTACCCAGGAATGCGGCTAAGGCTCCCGCGAACCTATGCATCTCAGGAACGTCAGACTGGGGTTGCGAGATAGCGAGCAGTCGCGAAGCCGGGAGCATGTTCTACGGAAGCAGGAAATAAGCAAAAACGATAGCGCTGCAATATCGACAATCGATTGCTATCTGAGGATCACGAGAATAATCGTACCGGTGCTGTCCAGACCAGGCTCACAGACTCTCCCTGTCGAGCGACCTTGGGTTTGAGCTTGAGGTCTGGACGTGAGTTAAGAGAGAGTACTTGCTGTGTCTCCGCAAGTTGAAAACATCCGAAAACGTTGCACACCGACATATGGTGACTGGAATGTTAGTTTCGAGACTGCGCACCGCGGGTCTAGGAGCTCGGTCGATGCACAATGATGTGCGCATGAAGCGCTACGAGGGGAGTTGCTGCAGAACATAAGTACAATTGTGATTATGCAAGGAGCACAAAACAAACGCCGCGGCATCTGCCTTGGGTGCTTCCGGCAAAGGCCGACTATCGCGCTTGTTGCCGCGGCATGTTCAACTCGAGTATAGCAGTCACTCCGAGTTGTCAAAGTGCGAGGCCCGGTGCACTTGGGAGAGCTGTGTGTATTGACCTCGTACAGGAGCCCGTTCAGCACTTGACTCTCCTCACATTTCACGTTTTGCAAGCTTTCTCTGAATCGGTAGGCGTCTTGACCATGCCGCGGCAGGACTCCATCCAGGGAAGTGGGGGATTCCAGGTCACTCCTGAAATGGAGGAGATCATACGCCAGCCTGGATATCTTAGCGAGGCACGCAGGGGACAGAGGTTGCGCGCGCTCTATCAACAAAGTATGTTCTGTTTTACCACTGGCAACCAGGCACGCCTCTCAGTATTGACGACTGCTCCAGACTCTGCAGGCATCGAGGTGGATCTTCTGGGCAATTCGCGCGCGCCTGCTTCCTCGGAATCAAGTCGAGCGTGGTAGCGGTGCGCATACTCGCTCGTGCCCAATTGTCCGCGCAAGTGCTCACGCGCGTACTCAGATGGTCGAGTCAGGCCGCGCCCCGATCTCACAGGCACCGAGATGCCATACAAGTTTGGGTATGCGACGCTGGTGGTAACAGGCTCAGAGCGTGTCACGCAGGGGCCTGCGTCCTGCGACCACATCGGGACGCTGCGCTACCTCCTTTCGTGCGGCGCCCCTCCGAACAAGGAGGACATCGTCGGCTACACCGCGTTGCACCACCTTGCGATCAACGGTGCAAATCGGAACCAAGAACGCCAGCTGTGCTCGGACGCCTCCTGCTGGACAACGGCGCGGATGTCAATCACCGCAATCGGTACGGCGAGGTCCCCATCTTCGGCGCGTTCCAGAATAACCAGGTCGGCGCCGTCGAGCTGCTCATGGAGTTTGGCGCGGACCTCAGCATCAGCGACGCGGACGGCACCGTCCCCGCCGACTTCTTCGTCAAGTGCGGTCCCAGGGTCACCGCCGCGGTCACCAAGTGGCTGCGCAAGCGGAGCGGCGAAGAGGCGCCCATGGACGAGAAGAAATGCGACGAGTGCGGCGCGACCGACGCGGCGCTCAAGATCTGCGCCAAGTGCCACTCCGCCCGCTACTGCTCCACGGCCTGCCAGCGTCAGTCCCGCGTGCGCTGCTTGCCTGCCTGCTCACACGCAGCCCCACAGGCGCGCACTGGCCGGCGCACAAGCGCACCTGCCAGCCGTTCTCCGCGGCAAACACCGTCACCGCGCGGCCGTGCTACGCGACGATCGGGAACCTCATGCCCACCGCGGACTTCACGCGCCAGCTGCTCGGCATCCGGACGGACCCCACGCCCGCGCACCACCACAACTCGGGGCGCGCGCCGCGCGTGCGGCAGGACCAGCCCAAGGCGATGGTGGTCAAGGTGCAGGTGCCGTGGGCGGAGACGGCGGGGTCGGGCGGGGACCTGCTCGTGTACAACAAGAGGCGCGACTTTGTGTGCACGCTGCGCAGGGCGGACGGCGCGGCGGCGTACGCGCGCATCGTCGACGTCGTGCACGCGCGCGGCGTGGGCGGGGCGAAGGCGTACTTTGCCGCGGAGCTCAAGGCGCGCGACGAGCTCGTGGTCAAGGTCGGGGAGGTGCTCGCGGAGCAGCCGTTCTGATGGGCGCGCGCGGCGTTTGGGCGGTTTCGGTGTGTTTGTGAGTAGCGCGCTCGGTCGATGGGGCCGGGGCGGCGTGCCGTGTATCATATCCGCGAGTCCGACCGCTTTCCACGCGTGCGGGCCGTTTGGCGAGGAACGTGAGGGATCTCGTTGCCTTGCAAGCGGAGAGCGCGGTAGGACTTGGTGCACTCGGAATGTTGTGTCGCAAACTCTCGCTTGCGCAGTGCCCGAACGCCAAACGGCGCTATCGGAGACTCCGAGAGAGAAGGCGCTGAGCATGCGCGACGACGTGCCGGCGGCGACTCTCGGCAGTTGTACATGTGCAGCGAGGCCACCGGACGCGTCTTGTCTCGCATGCACATGTTCAGGATGCTTACCGCGACGTGCGGAAGGACAGAAAATGGAAGGTCGCGGCGAGTACGCCTGCCGGTCAGGCTCAGAATCGGATCGCCGTGAAAGGGGCTCGACTGGAGTGTTGTGCTGATTTTGACCGTCGCTTCGTGGGTGTGTTGGGTTCTCCATTGTATTATGGCGAGCGCGCGCGCCCGCGGAGGAACGGCGATCTCGGGCACAGAACGGCCACCAAACAGAGAATCAGCTGTTTGGTGGCTCTACCCACCTGCATATTCGTCCGTGAGCGGGCGGAAGTTACTTTGAGCACAGTGTATTGGTCCGGACCGGGGAGAGGACGCCGGCGCCCACCTTCCAACGGTGATCCAACGGTGTCACACACCGGTCGCACGAGCGGACCCGTGTGCCGGCGGCAAGTCTCAGGTGCTCGAAGAAAGCATCCGGACGCACCTCATGTGCATGGACCGTCGAGCACGAGCGGATGGACATACAAGGGAGCGTGCGCTCGAGGGTCACTGGCAGGCGGGTATGGATCTCGTACGATCGAATCGCCGGGATAGGGGGGCTGGGGCGGGATCTGGGGATGTCCGGCCGGCGGCAGTGCGTGCCGCGGTGTGGCGAGACGGGGAGGGGGCGGATGGGGGATTGGATGTCGGTGCTCGAGCTCGAGTACTTATGGGGCGAGCGAGGCCGAGCAGCGCGGAGGATTGCATGGGTGGTGTTCCTGAGCTGCGGTCGATGTAGCGGGAAGGGTGACAGGCCGCGCCGTCACGTATATCCGTGCTGTTATAGTAGGTTCTGACAAACCGAATGTTTTATTTCCAAGGAGGTCTCTGGCGAAGTTCACTACGGAAGAGAAGTCCGAGGGACCCAATTAGTAATGTAGGAGGTCGATGTCAGTGCCGACCTTGGTGGTCTCTCGGCGGACAGAGTCGCGTTCGGATGCCAAATATGATGAGATGAGGGAAGTGAAATGATGTGGCAGCGAAGAGAAGGAGGAAGCAGTTGTCGTGGTGCCTAGCGTGGCAACGCATGGCCGGAGGGCGAGGCGGGAGAAGTGACAGCGAGCACGCAGCAGCGCCACAGGAACTCCTCCGGTGAATTGCTGAGATAGGACTGAAAGAGCGGGCCCTAGTTGGATACAGGATGCTCCCGATCAGTCAGATTGGGCGGGGCGATTCAAAGGGCGGATGCAAATGCTCAGCGCGCTGGTACGGGAACAATCTCGCAGATTCTGACGATGATATCGCCATAACCCTGCGCTGCGACTAGAATCGCATATAAACGCTCGCCGGCGGACAATTTGCACTGCACATCAAGGGGAACACTTGGCATGAAATGCTGCCATCGCGGTGAATCCACTAGAGGTGGCGTGAGAAAGGCGGCTAGCAGGAGCGGAAATAGCCGCCAGAGACGGCGGGGAGGCCTCTCTGCCTCTCTCCGGTCCTCATCTGTCTCTTCGGCGGAGCATCCCAACCCTCTGCTCTCTCGTCCTCCGCTCCTTATAAGACATCCACCCGCACCACCCTCTAACCCCCCATCTCTGCAACGCATGCTACTCCTCCTCTCCCTCTAACGACCATCATCCACGACTCTGACGACATGGACAACCGCCCCAACCGCCCGCCGCCCTCTCCGTCTTCGCCTCACTCTTCCTCATCGGATTCCCCTTCTGCCGTCAAGATGCCCTCTCCTCTCAATCCGTCCTCTGCGTCCCAGAAGCGGGACTTCCCCACCATTGAAATCCAACAGGCCTCTCCCCCATTCACCCCGGCCATTGTGCGGTCTCGCGGCGCATCAGTGTCTACCATTCGCCCGTCCCCGAACACGTCACAGCCTATTTCACGCGTCACTTCCAGCCCTCTCCCAGCCTCGGTCGCGTCCTCCTTCTCCTCACTCGGTTTCGACCCGCAACACGCCCGCAGCCGCTCCTCGTCCACTGGCGATCGCGGCAGCTCCGTCAGCCCCCTCCGCGACCTTGCCCTCACTTGGCGCCACTCCCCAGAGGCTTGGAGACACCCCCAAATGGTGCGCCCGTCACCTGGTGGGGCTCCCGCGAACAGCCCGTGTCTCGCCCGTGGCAGGAGAAAAAGCAGAAATCCGTTCCGCCCGAGCAGACGGAGGGCTGGATACGCACACGCGAGGTGAGCAACAGCGTCCGTCCTCGGCGGTCTCGCGTCTGACCCGCTCTAGCGCGTCGCCAAAGCCGCCGTCAATGTGCTCGGCACTACGGCCGACGTCGTGCACGAGGCCCTGCTCATCAGCGTCGACGTGCTCGAATTTGCTCCCCTGCCCGGCCTCCACACTGCCGCCAGGACCTTGCTGGGGATCTGGGACGCGCTGCAGGCTGTCGATGTGAGCGCGCCTTCGCTCGCTGCATCGCAGATCCCTCACTGACGCGCGCCCAGATCAACCGGCTGGCCTGTCTGCGGCTGACAGAGCGCTGTGCAACCATCCTGCTCTCCGTGCGGGAAGAAATTGCGGAGGCCGGTGATAATGTTGGCGAGGAGCTGCTCAGTCCCATTGCACGCCTTGTCGAGTGAGTGCCCTTCATTCCGTCCGTGGCGCCCGCGCGTGATCCCGACCTTGGTCGGTCTGTCAAATTCCCCGTCGAGTCGCGCGGCGCCGGCGACCGGTCCCCCGACCGGCATAGCTCCGGCCGTGAATCGTCTGACCCGCATAGCGCTGCGCTGACCCGCATTTCAGCTCGTACACTCTCGTCCTCCGTTTCCTTCAGAAGCAAAACCACAGACCCTTCCTCAAGCGGTACCTCAAGCGCGAAGAGCTCCACAGGTCCATCCAGGCGTGTGACAATGCCCTCAACGACGCCCTCGGAATGTTCAGCGTAAGGCGCTCCCAGACCCCGCCCGCATTAACGCTGAACACCTGGCCCACAGCTCTCGATCCAGGTCCGCATCCTCAAGCAAGTCATGCAGGCAGAAGAGCAGCGCCAGGCCGACACCGCCGCGCTCGTCCAGCGGCTCCTCAACAGCTCGTCCACACAGACCATCACGCCGGCCCCAAACACGCTCCAGCTGACGGGCACCGAGGCGGGCGCCGTCGCGATCTCGCTCGGGAGCGAACAGCAGATCCGCAGCACGCTGCACGCCCTGGTGGCACAGCAGAGCGAGCACGCGCTCGCGCACGACACCGCGGACCTGCGCCAGCTCATGCGCGCGGCGCTCGCGGCCAACAACGACGCGGAGCTGCTGCGCGTGCTCCAGGTCGGCCGCGACGAGATGCCCGAGGCGATCAAGGCGCTGCAGCGCGCACTCGAGAGCGAGGTCGCCGCAGACCAGCAGCAGGACGCCGCGTCGCCGACGGTGCCCGACGGCGGCGCGGCGCTCGCGCGCCGCGGGACGCTCGGGAGCGTCGAGAGCCGCCACACGGCCAGCAGCGGGCGCTCGCGCCGCGCGTTGGGCGACACGCTCGACCGGGAGTTCATCGAGACCGGGATCGATGCGCTCCGCCGGCTGAGCGGGGCGGAGGTCGCGCTGCCGAGCTGGACGATCACGCGGTACGAGGTGGACCGGGAGGAGAAGATCGGGATTGGGTTCTTCTCGGACGTGTATCGCGGGACGTGGCGGGGCCGCACGGTCGCGATCAAGGTGCTTGCGGAGACGACGTCGAGGCAGCTGTTCGTGCACGAGGTGCGTGTGCGCTGCGCGGGGGCGCGGTGTGCGGCGGGCGCTGACGGGCTGGCAGGCGACGATTTGGAAGAGCCTGCAGCACGCAAACGTGCTGGAGCTGCTCGGCGCGTCCTCGGCGTCGAGCGACCCTCCGTGGTTCTTCGTGAGCCCGTACTACAAGCACGGCAGCGTGGTGACGTACCTCAAGGGCCTGCCGAACCTGGACGGCGTCGACCTGCTCAAGATGATCCACGAGATCGCCAAGGGCATGGGCTATCTGCATGACAGGGGCGTCCTGCACGGCGATCTCAAGGTGCGCAGCCATCGAGATTCCATCTCCAGATCGTATGCTGACGCTGGCGCCAAGGCCGCAAATGTGCTCGTCGACGACAAACGCCATTGCGTCATCTCGGATTTCGGCCAGAGCGAGATCAAGTCCGAGGCGTACCGCATAAGTGGCCTGCCCCTTCCCCGTGCGTGTTCGCTCGCTGGTCCCGTCTGGTGATGGCCCGCCCTGACGCACTCTCCAGATGGCACCCTGCGGTGGCAGGCCCCCGAGCTGATGGCCGGCCAGAGCGAACTGACGCGCCAGATTGACGTTTACGCGTTTGCGATCTGCTGCATCGAGGTCCTCACCAAAGGGAGCGTCCCGTGGCCCATGGCCGACGACGACGCCGTGCGCCACTTTGTCCTCAGTACGTGTGCGAGTGCATGCCCACGCGCTCCGGCGTTAATGACGGTTCAATTTTCAGAGGAGAACATGCGGCCGGAGATGCCGTTGACGCGCATCTGGAGCATGCAGCTCGCCGAGATTCTCGGAGCGTGTTGGCATCGCATCCCGTCCATGCGTCCTTCGTTCGCGAAGATCGACCAGGATGTCCAACAGCTCCGGCAGCGCTACGGTGCGATCACAAAGGACTCGCCGCGCCCTCCCCGGTTGCCTTTGGACGACCAGCTGTCGGCCCGCGAGTCGCCAGACATGCACCCGGTCCCCTTGCCTCCTCTGCCACGTATGTGTGCCTCCTCTCTCGAAATGCACTGCTGTTCCTGCGATCTGACCCAGTCGTTGTTCGTTCTAGCCGACACCATCGCCACCGATTTCGAGGATTCCTCCCGGTCGTCGGATGTTTCCTATCAGACTGCGAACAGCGGCGGCGCATCGACTGCGCCCCCTACCTACATTCCCCTCCCATCACCCACCGGATCTGACCCGTTCCTGGCAAGTCCACGAACGAGGAGCCGCGCATCATCGCTTGCGACGCCGGACTCGCTCTCTGCCGACGGTGTGCTGCTTGACTTTCCCGGTTACGAGTCCCCCGTGCCACAGGATGAGCAGCGTGCAGAGCTGCGCAACGAGCGTCGATACCGTATGCTGCTACAGCACGAGTTCCATCCGTCCCGTGCGTGTCTGCGACCGGGTCTTCCGGTTGATCGTTCGCTGACCGAGCCTCCGCACTGCAGTTACACTCCCGCTCTGGACCCCGTCTCCGATCGCCCTCGGCGCCGTCGGGTACTACTCAAAGTCGACGGGCGAGTTTGTCACGCTTTTCAACTCGTTCAAACCTGGCGAGTCGCCCGACGGGCTCTCGAGGGATATTCCATCTCTATACGGCTACGGGCGCGTTCCCGCTGGCAGCCAGCGCCAGGACAAGCGGAACGTCGCAAAGCGCGGTATGGCCATGATTCAGGGGTGGCTCAAGAACCGGTCGGACGCTACGTCGTAAGCATCCCATACCGCTATGGCCTGGAGCCACGTGCTGACTGCGTACAGGTCGACGGTGAGCCGGCGGTACACGTCCCCGCTGCGTGCAGGACACAAGGCGGCGCACCTCTTCACGGAGTCCACCGTGTACCGCTACGTGGAGGACCTGACGACTCCGAAAAAATGGTTCAAGGCGAACGTGGACCATATCCTAGACCTCTACGGTGCGACGCACCGCATCCAACGCGAGGATCTCTACCTCGGTATGTGCAGCTACTGTGGGCCCCCGTTCATCCGATGCTGACGGCCCGTGCTAGTCATTGGCGCACTGGAGGCGCAGGACTACGCGCTGTTCGTGAGCCACAGCCACCCGGACGGGCAGGTGAACTTCAACGTGTACGCCGCGCCGCGCAGCGGGCAGCCCTGGGGCCACTTCTCGACGACGACGGACCTCTCTGCGTCGCTCGTTGGCGGGCCGGTGTATGCGGACGAGCCGGTCAGCAACGTGCTCAGCGCGAGCAAGGTGTCTGCGATGCGCGGGCCGTGGGACACAGTCCTCCTGGCGAGGCTGCGGTTCAGACCCGATGGCACGGAGCCGACGTCGCAGTGACCGCGTCTTCTGCGCGGTGCTGGAGTGGGAGTCTGCGTGCCTGCCATAAGGGCCGTTGGCGTCGCCGGATTGCATCCGGTGCCGCCCTCGTTTCGTCTTCTTGTCGCCCCCTGTTTGGTTTCGTAACGCTGTCCACGGACTACGCCTCACCGACGCACTGCATGCAAATGTACTCTACATTATACGCCACTCCCCAGACCTAGCGCTGCGTGGGTTGGACGGACGGTTATTAGCATTATCATATCACACGTAGAAACTCGAGTACAGACTCTGGAAATTCTGTGTAGCATACTCATCCGCAATCGAGAGTCGTCGGCGATGTCGCCTTCCGCATCGTACTGCTTCGCCGTTGCGTCGATATTAGATCTGCAGCGGCGCAACTGTCTCGGCTAACTGGAAGCTTTCGACGCCCAATGATCATTTATATATGATAAGACACTGTGATGACATATATAGTAGACCGACGAGGAGCACCCACTCTCAGGCGCCAAGTACCCCATCTTGTGCCGCGGACAGGCACGTACTGATCGTGAATTGAAAGTCTCGCCCACCAAGGACCCTGCCAAAGCGATTTGTTGGCGGTCAATCAACGCCTGAGCCGCGCCTCGCACGAGGCCACGGTACAAGCCACGATGGCGTCGCCGCCACCTACCTGCCGCAAAACGTACCTCCAAGAAAACTGGTCGTATGATGCAAAGGCACGACGCGCAAGGCAGAGGCGCCAAGGGCGGAGCCAGTGAAATGCGAGTCGAGCCACAAGATATGATTATTGCCAGCCCGGGAGACCGAGGAAACACTACGGCTACAGTGGACGATGATGGTGTACAGGAGACAGAGACATGACGCTAGCGCTACAATATGAAGTCCAGTCCTTGCGACCAGCGCGCGGAAGAGCAGTGTGCACAGCACACATGGGAGGAATGTTCGAAGGCGAGTGAGAGCCAGCTCAGGGGTAAGGGTCGGCGCGTAGCTCCAGCACGCAGCGGTTTCCGTCGGTATTCATAATCCCAATGAGACGGATGCGATCGAAGCAAGTGTCCGAGCGTCTCATCTGCAACATGCCACACAGGCGCTACAGGACCCTACATCAGTTACAGTATATGACGAGGTGACACCAGAGTACTCACGCCCATCGCGGTTTTGATGAAGCGCATAACTTCATCGAGAAGCTGGCCGCGCGTTAGGCCATTGATACCGACTACGCGGATATTCTTCTCGAATTCGTGTTGCGCAAACCCCGGCCACTGCCATATAGCAACATATCATGAGAATTTGATTGAGAATACGGGGCACCGATAAATCTGGGACGTACACGCAAGACCAAACTGATGCTGGTCAGACCACGCAGCACGATGCCATTACCAAAGACCAGATTAGCGACGACGACGTCAGGCTCAAGTACTAGGAGTCGTCGTACTCCCATTCCCGTCCCCGGCGGATTCCCGCAGAAGTCGAAGGAAATCCACCCTGGAAGGGTGGTCGATGACTGCGCCTGCGCTAAGGCAAGCGTCGAGTCGGCGGACAAGACGAATCCTCTCCGGTGGATCGAGGAGAGGTGCATTTCGACAGGCGACGAAGAAACCGGCCCTGTACAGAGCGAAGGAGAGCACGAAGGCGACCCAGAGAAGACCAAACGAAGATAGCGAGAAAGTAGCGAGCCATGGCAGACTTATATCCTGTGCGTGAGGACAAAGTGAGTGGGAGCGGGGGTGCGGCACAAAGCGTACAATGGGCGGCGCGACTACGCAAAGCGTAGAGGAGAGCAAAGACATCAGAGGAGAGCAAAGACATCAGAGGAAAGGGTCAGAGCGCACTACACGTTCCAAAAAATCGACCTGCAGTGGACCTTCGTAGCCAGTGGCTCACCGGTCAAAGGCGGGGGGGTGTGCAGCGCAAAGCGTACAATGGGCGTCGCGACTACGCAAAGCGTAGAGGGGAGCAAAGTCATCAGAGGAAAGGGTCAGAGCACACTACACGTTCCAAAAATCGACTTGTAGTGGACCCAGTGGCTCACCGGTCAAAGGCGGGGGTGGACCGAAGCATAGACCGTCGCCAAGGATAACACGAGGTCCATCTCCCAGTGCGTTCCGGCAAAGATTCTTCGTTGGTATTAACCAGAGTCAAGACAACTTTAGGTCATGGTCGTCGCACGTCTTTGTTATCACGTCGATTGATTGTACGACTTGCTAGGCAGGGAGCCACCGAGTGTCTCGGCACTCATATTCTGTAAAAGTCTTTCTATAATACAGTAATACATGTTTCACTCGTTGAAAAAGAGCAACGACGTACCTTGACCTGGAATACCGAAGATATGCGTTGGAACACAAGCCGAAAATGTGTCCGGGCTAGTCTGGGCCTGAAAACGAACAGAGACAGCTGATAGAACAGTAAGAAAAGATTGGGCGCACAGATGCCGTCAACGGCAAGGTTGGCATTAACCAGGAGGGATACAAAGTCGGTTCAGCATCGAGACGTGTCGACCGATGACCGTCTCGCATCGATGAGCAATCAGACATGCGAGACATTCGTATGCAGACTGCGCAGTGTATGTCCTGTGCTACCGTGAGGGGAACGGCGAGGGCAAGCATGCACGCGATGAGTTACATGCAACGAAGAGCTTCCATCCGCTGTTGTCGAGGCAAGAGGAATTCGAACATATGGCCGCAGTGGAAGCGCCGACTCACCGCCTGATAGCCACGTGGCCGACGACTCGGACGCAATCGAGATCACTCAGGGCCCGCTTGGCTTGCAGTGCACTGGAATATGGAGAAACGGTACTGTCTCGGAGGGAGTGCTGCGTCGCGCTTGCTTGGTTCTTCAGTACAAGCCACACTGCCACAGTATGTGACCTGCATCGCGAGGATACTACAGAAACTTGGATTTACAACGAAAAGTCCTAACCCATCGGAAGGAATAGCTGCTCAAGTCACACAGTGCTGAGTTTTCTAACGCGTCGCATTTATGGGAAAGAGATAGACACCATTTGACTCCGTCAAGCCCAGCACTGATAACTTCTACAGTGCAAAGAACGGCCCGCCCACCAGTTCGTCACCAAATGTCTGTCGGCCATCCCAATCGTGCTTCCACTGTGACTGAGAGACGACCCAACATATAGTTGTCATGCTCTTTCCTCACCAACCCATTCCGCTCTACTCCGGGAGCCCAGTCGATATCACCGAGGTCGTTGAGAGTGGTCGGGTAACGCGCCTTCCCGTCCTCACCGGCCCAGTCGAAATCAATCAGCATCGTACAGGGTGTGGACTCTGCCTCCGTTTCAGACTTGTTCGACACAACCCTGTCAACGACCATGATATTGGGGCGGCGCAGGTCCCCGTAGACAAGACCTTCGTCGTGCAAGAGCGAGATGGCTCTCCTGACATCAGCGAGGACATCAACGCCGAGCTTCTTCCCTGCAAAGGCATTATGCGCATTCTTTCCCTTAATTAGCGCAGTGACGACCATCCAGTGCCCGCCTACGACACGTCCGCAGAAGTACAGTGTCGGTGCGAGCTGATGGGAGGCCAGATGGTGGTGCGCCCGCGCGCAGTAGCACGTTGTGAACTTTACCACGACCGGCTCCGTGTTGTCCTTGATCGCGATGTACAACATCTTGCGATGGTCCGCGGGAAGCCAGCCCTGGAATTTGAGCATGTAGAGTGCCGGGACGAATGTCGTGGAAAGACGAGGTGTCCGCGGTTCCGGTCCAGATTCGATAGAGATCGAATCAGCGACCGCTTCGGTCGAATGGAATATCGTGCGACGGAGCACCATCTCGAGGTGCGGTCTCACCAGCATATGTCTGTCAACGGCTGCACGACAACCTGATCGACGAAGACGGCGCCCAGAATGCAAAGGTACGGACCCATGATGGAGATCAAAAGGCACGGACAACAGCTGGCGTTCCGAATGCCATCGTACTAACGAGAGAAAGAAAGAAAATTAGGTGAGAGGAAGCCACTGCGGCGTGAGTAGAGAACGCACAACTTTCTGCACAACATGCTTGCGATAAGTCAACGCGACGTGAATTCCAGCATCACCCCGAGACCCTAGCTCGTTTTTCCACTCGAGACATATGACCGCTGCGGGCTCTCCGCCGACATGTGGTACAGCTGTAACGAGACCGTCACCGGTCGTGGTCGTTGCTGTCGGATGGGTATTGTCGATTGAGGGCACACCCAGAAGTTTTGCGAGGCTAGACTTCGTCGCGTTTATGCGCTCAAGTTCTGTGTCGTATATCTGGGCCGACTCCAGGAAGAACTGGTGGGTGTCCTTCAGTTCTTGAGCCGTGGGTATCGTCGCGGACGGACTGTCCAAGGCGTCTTTAAGCCGCGCAAGACACGGATTGTACAGAGCGACAGAGGGCCCATGAAGATATGCAGGACGTCCGTTATAGATGGGGCGCTCCTCCTGCTCGTCTTGGAGTTGGGAAGTTTGCGCCGCGACGCTTGACGGAGTATCGCCTCGATTCCCAGTTTGACCTCGTTGAGATGCGCTGGACATGCAAGTCCTTGTAAGAATTAGATAATCTATGCTATCAAAGGCAGCTCACCATTTTCCATTTTCCGCGTCAGGCGTTAAGACCGTCAGCCTGTGGGCCAGAGGCATCTGAAAGAAGTCAGGACCGAGCAAGGGCGACTACGACACTAGTATACCACTACCGAGGGCGAAAACACGACAAAATGAATATATTTGGGACGGGCCTCTGTGAAAACCTCTGATACTTTGCTTACAGAATCGACAGGCTTCATGGAGCTTCGCGTGGTGTAATGCGTTCGCGTAGAGTTGCCTCCGGTTTGCCGGGAAGATCAGAAACCTGAGGAGGCAGGGAATCAGACGATGATTGCAAAAGAGGGAAGAGCTGGGCGCACCGCAAACAGGTCCACATCGGAAATAGCAATTTTTGACGTGCAAACATCACTTGTCTTCTCGTAGATAGTTCCCTAAGTGCGCCTACAAGAAGATCTGGTTGTACATGGATGTCCGCGCATGATCGTCAGGAGAGCACCAGATAAAAAGCAAAGCCGGACCATCCTGAGGACGGAGTGGGCGACAGAGCTCCCGAATTCTGAAAAGGAGTACTACTGCGGCCTGATAGCCACCTGCCGACGACACGATCGATCGAGATTACTCAGGGTCATGCCGTGGTACAGCACAACAACGTCATATCGCGAAGGTATCTCCTCTCGTCCCAAGCTTATGTACACTCTTGGAAAGAGAGCCGCAGGGATAGTCGCGCAGAGTCCATGGCAGACTGACGGAATGCGAGACAATAAAACTCATCCCGTTTCCAGCGCAGAGAGAAAATACTACAACTACAGTCGTGATAAGAGCTTGGTTTACAACGAAAAATCCTATCCTGGCAGTGCACGCGACACATGCAAACGAACACCCGAAGGAGGACGGGATTGGCAGGGCTGTCGACGTCAGTTCTGGAAACCGAATGTCACCAACGCGGTGCGTGATGTCAAGGATATGAATCTTCCAGGGTAATGGTCTGACAATTCCGCTTCTTTAGTAACCCATCCCAAGATTCAGCCTAAAAAGGACACCGATCACTGCCATCGCACCAGGCCCTAGAGGAGTGGATATCAATTACAGAATATAACGAGGTACTATCAGAGTGCTCACCTCCACGAATGCGCCGCGTCGCACCTCGCTACAGTCGTGTCCTCCCATTGATCGGGAGGAGTGAATGATATGAGCGGTACGATCGCACCAGAACAGAGGGAGCACTAGCGGATTATGAGTGAGCATGTGTCCTGAGAATTGAGATGACATTCCACTTACTGGAGCCTTCTCTAAAGTAGCATTCCGGTAATGAAGACCATTCCGACGTTATTCCCTTCCCCGACGGATTCCTACCGAGGTCGAAGAGAATACACCTTGAAGAGATGATTGATGAAGGAACGACATCGGACACGAGACTGCGTGTAGGACGCACTGGCGGGGCGGCAAGACAGTAATCGAGGAGGACGGCGCCTCCGCCAGAGAAGCGTCGATTCACTGGACAGGATGAACCTTCTCCGGTAAATTAAGGAAGGTTCCATGGTGAGCACATGAACCAGGCGACGAGGGACCGGTGTTGCACAGAGCAAAGACATCGGATACTCAATATTGGGGAACCGCTTGCTGTTGCGCAGGACGGGGTTGGGGGGACACGCATGCGTTAGAGGTGGGAGGTCGCGAGCCTGAATTGCTTGACGTGGATACTGGAGTGCTATCTGGCGAGAGAATTCTGATAGGCAACGAGTCGAGGTCGTGTTGGAAAGTCGGAAGGGTGCAAGAGCGACTGCAGGAACAGAGATGTGGATGGTGCGGCGGCAGTACGGTACAGCGAAAGCTTTGATTTTTCCGAGTAAAAGCGAGTCGCAGCAGGCCAACGACCCAAGGTGGACAATGGTCATCACGTTCATGCAAAGCGGAGATCAGACAAAGCCGTCACGTCGAGCACATCGCATGACCTGTAGCATTCCAATCCGAGTCACCGGTTGTGACACTTCAATGCGTGCTGAGCGGGGTCAAGTCGAGGGAGAGAGCTTAGCTGCTCGACGTCACAGTGTATACGGTTTACCGATATACGCCAATTCGCGTGAATAGTCGAGCAAGCTGAACCACTTTATTTTGGAGAGCAAGGGCATCGACATACAATTCTTCCGGGGCTCGCAAGGTGCTCGTATCGTTTCGAGAGACAGGGCGAGGAGGGTGAGTGGAAGGAGGAGCTGGAGGCTGATGTCACAACGGTCATGCGCTAGGACTGAGCGGGTAACTGTTGCGACGTTGGCGTAGAGATGCCGGGATTCAGAGCTTCTCGGAGGCGACGAAGGACTGCAGGCGGTCTTGAAGGGCACTATCAGCAACAAGAAGTATGGGAGCCAGCGGCGGAAGCGTATTCGGGGCCAGAGGCGTGAGCCCCTGCGTCACCGTGCACAGCCAGGGACATGATCCTCGCGTACGGGCAGAGGCATGATGCTCCCATCTGCAGCAATTTCTTCGAACTCGAACATGAGCCTGTTTGGCTGGCACGTCGATACACTCCATATGTGAGGGTGCAGCACGATGCGAGCGGGTCCTACAGCTGAAAGCATACTGCAGCATTTTATGGAGTGAAGGTATTTTGGCGTGCGGTGAGGCTGGTGACCGTGAGAAGGCGGTCACCAACTTGATTTCTTAGTCTGGGAAGGGATACGGCGGCGATGAGGAGTAGGAAGGAATATGACGGTGAAGCGGAGAGGGGGCCTGCGAGAGTTGTTACTGCAGTCCGATCCGTGGACAGTAACCGGAGTGGCGGTGTGTAGGTTAGGAACGAGAAATAGCCACAGTGCGCGGCTTTGCAGTGCGATATACGTTGTCGATAGCGAGATCAAAGCGGAATAGCTGACAAAGGCCAAGACGGAGAAGATTTGAACGCATAGTGATGCCAGGTGGACCAGAATGAATCTAAGAGTGAGGGCATGAAGGAGATGGATGGCATGGGAAATTAGAGCAGCGGCTAGACTCTCCGCAAGCTCTATAGCCGATCAAATGCGCCTGGTGGATGTAACACAGTGAGTGAGCACTATTCTCCATCGAGAGCAAGGCAGTCTTACTCGGATAACGTATGATGCCGCGCGAGTGTGTGAGCGGGAACAGCAACGCTGCCACACCGGGCTCAGGGTCTTGACAGGTAATTGTGCGGAAGGGATTGGTTACTGCAAGCATCCCAGAAATGAAACACTGCAGATTGGCGAGATGTGGTAGCGACAGTGACTGGTCAACTTGCGCGAAGTAGGACTGAGTTCTCGTTAGGTTGAGGTACTGGCCGTTGTTTAGGAAGAACAAGATCTTGTACAGCTCAGAAGAGCGGATAGACATCAGTATGTCAGATACAACCGAAAGAATATCAGCTGTGACTAAGAATTCAAACGTCCGAAACTCGAACGTTTTCAAACGGTATTGCAAGACAAGAGCTGAGACATAACTTCTGAATGGTGATAAATAATGACAGTTTCATGAATGTACGTGCACAGACCTACCACGATGAACCTGTCTGTGCTGCATTGATTCCGCGTGCGGCCGGCTGCGAAGATCGCGAATGGGTACAACAAACTCGCCATTAATGATGGAGAGTTTAAAGTGATGGAGCGAGTTCCCGATGCCCCGCAGCACTTGGAGAATACAATCACAGATAGATGGGTCAATGTCAACGGAGAACGTAGTAAGCTGTGACAAAAGCTGGGAGTCGACCATCCACTGGATCAAATCAACGGGATATTGTTCTGCAGGAATCAGCAGCCGCAGAGAGACTAGTTTTGGACCGTGCTTGACTTCGCGAGGACCAAATACAATCCGATCTTGGTTCTGGAAAAAGACCCTCTCCAAGACGAGAATAGTTATACTGGGAAGAGCACATATAAGGGGCACAAAGCTATTGAAGCTTTCAAAATTCACACGCTCAAGAACAAGCTCGGTCACGGAAGTGAATGTCGCCAAAGCCATAAGGGATGTCGGATGGAAGGCTTTCAGCAAGATGGTCTAGTCATACGACGTATGTATGATCCGGATGCACTGGAGTCTTTGTAGTCTCCCGGCAAGCACGAAGGGAAATGAGGACCATGGTTGGTGAGGACGGTACGTGACCGTGTGCGGGTGATGCATGTGATATACGACGAGCTCCCGTACGAGATTCTCGTGGATGGGTTCGAGTGTAAGAAGCCTGTGTAATTGTGTGGAGGAGATGAGATAGATCACACGGAAGATGTGAAAACGACTTCGGGGCAGACATGTCAACGCACAACTGAGGAAATGGCGGTGCCTCTCGAAGCTAGTATCAGGGAACCACTGTTCCACATCACAGTCGTCTGCGCCGATATTGTCAATGATGCGCTCGAATACTTCCATGGGAAAGGTCGGCATCCTGGCGGTCGACGAGCAGGCGGTGGTCCTTATCAAGCTGAGCGCTGAGCGCTGCGTCTCGCGCTTAGTAAGCCTAAATATCGTTGAATACTTCCGTCTCATTTCTGCAGCATCGCATTATGCTCAGTCCCAATCCGAACAGCGTCCTAGGCCTGGAGATTGATTAGAATCGAGTCCGCCGGCGGCGAAGTGTGCTGGGCTGACCACAAACATTATTTGCGAATGTCGTCCTGTTCCCATCCTGACCGCCCCGGGCCCGCCCACGCTATAAGAGCAGTGGCGCAGGATACACCTCTCTGCGTGCCCGGTGCATTCTACCTCCATCTTCCCCGCGCAGCTTCACACAATGTCCACACTCTCGTCTGCAGAGAACGCCCGCTTCTCGCGCGTGCCCTCGTCGTCCAGCTTGGTGAGTCCCGACGCGGGTTCGTGCGCGGCGGCTACGGCTGATCGACGCACCGTCGCAGCCCTCCTTGTCCATATGCAGCACCCTGGGCACAAGCTCGACGGACCCGTCCCCGCTCTCGTCGGCACTATGCACGCCCGGCGAGGCGCGGTCCGAGTTCCTCGACACCGTCGTCATCAGGGTCGATCCGCCGGCCGAAGATGGCGTGCCTCCGCATCGATTCGACCTGGACATGATAGAGCCGACGGACGACGCTCCGCCTCTCAAGCCGAAGCCTCTGGCGCGTGTCGTCGCAAAGGCGAAGCAGATCGCCGAGAAGACACTAAGCGTGCGCAGGGCGTTCCGCAAGGTCAGCCCGCTCCCCCCTCCCCCCCCCCCTTGCGTTTACAGACGCTGATTCGCAGGGGAATCACAAGACCCGTGAGCGCAACCCTGCTACGCTGGGAGCATCTCTGTCTTTGAATATGATATCGAGCGTACCCGGAAGCTGGCCCGATGACGATCCTCGGGGTTATTCTGCAGCGCTCTCTGTGAAGATTCGGCAAGAAGTCGTGAGCCACGCGGCACTCGCTGAAGAAGCTGCAGAGCAACCCAAGGTCTGCTTGACGTGCCATCGCGCCATTGTGATCAAATGTCGAACTGACCCCGATCATGCTGAAGCCTTCTGTACGAGGCGCGGAACCATTGCAGCTCGAGCGCCCCGACACAGACCTTGAAATCGCCGAAGAGGACGAGGACGACTTCGAGTCTCTGTCCAGCGCCGCACCGGAGTCTCTCTATGGAGCTCTGAAGTCCCTGCATGACTCGCTCCGTGCCGCGCTTGCAGCTCGTCAGCCACTCACCGCACGGAACATCGCCCTCATCTTTCTGCGCGTCATCTGTTTCCTCCCATGGTGTGCCGCAGTCGGCGGCGCGATCCTCCTGTCTCCCCAGCACCTCGAGGGCGTAGCGTTCGGCCCGGGATACATCGCGTCGCCCCGGGGCACTGCGCGCTTCGCACACTGGGCGGAATTCGCGGTGCACCACGTCTGCATCTTCCTGGCGAGCCTCGTTGCGATTCTCTGCTGGAACACAGTGCACGGCGCACTCGTCCTCGGTGCCACGCTGGCACGCTTCGCGTGGGTCTGGTGCGACTTCCGCGTCAAGGACGGGATCCCGCTGGGCGAAGACGACCGGCAGAGCGTGTACCTTGCCGCGGCTCTGGCGTACATGAGCGAAGACGATGCGGTGCTGTGTCTACGCAATGGACTGGGCGACGTTCGGGATGCGCAAGTTCCTGGCGGGCAGTAACCTCCACCCGTCTCGGTGTAGCGGTTCCTCGCATATTCCTTGTCCGTCCTCATGATGTAATGTCAGCTTGCTTGTTATCAATATACCCATCATAATCTCAGACTTTCCACATCGGACTTGGGTCATCGTGGAGTACCGGGGGGGTGGGCGGTACAGATATTCCTTCAATTGAACCCACGGCCGAATTCTCCGGATGTTGGGGGATGGAAAATTACTTACAAGGCTGATTAGTCCAGGGTTGATTAACGTTGATTCTTTCGGAGCCGCCAGATTCTGATCCTCGCACCACAAGGCTGGTCGGATAATGAATTGATCGAGACCGATTCCGGCAGCAAGATGTGTCGCTAGCCATGAATGCCTGGGGCACAAAGTGAAGAGTCGGAGGGAAGACAGACAGACTCACCCATGAGTCTGCAGCTGAATCATGTCAACGGAAGCGGGAACATGACTTGCATCCGGTCGACAATGTTGACGGTGCGGCCAATGCGAGTGGCTTGGACTGACAGCTGTGATGAGCGCCGACGGCTGCGTGCGATTGAATCTCGTCTGTGCCATGGCCCAGGTCCACGTTAGGCACAGGCACCGCGCCCTCCTGAACAACCCGCACCTCATGCGCGCCATCAAGCTGCGTCTATACATCCCAACGCAGGCGGCGTTGTGTCCGACAGTCCGCTCGCCGTGACGACTGGCGGGCTGACTGCTGAGTATGTTGCAACGCTAGCGCCATGTAACTTGCTTCCGATATCCATTGATGGCTTCCGGTCGTGCGATACGCTGCGCTACTTGTCAATGCTCGCCAGATCCGATTGGCTGCTGCTGCTCGTGCGCCTCTATCGCATTACTTATAACCTTGGTGACCGCCTTGGCAAGCTAGGCAACCAACGCTTTCTAAACATTCCCTCCCATACCTACGCAAACCGTTGAAGATGGATCACGGAGACAATGTCTATTGTCTGCCAGTCCAGCTGCAGACTGCTCATCCTAACCCCAATCCGTCGTATGTTTCGTTACATCCCGGAGGCGGCGTTGTATGTTTCTGTCCACGATTGGATTCAGATGTCAGACGGTAGCGCTCCTGTCTACTCGTTCGTTCACAGGCTAACGACCAACTGCTTGCCGCCGTCCAATCATATCCCTCTGTCGATTCTGCTCAGACGGCCATGGCGGCTTTCGTTTCCAGTGCGACCGGTCCTCATTTATGCTCCTCCTTCTCTTCTCTCCTCTGCGCCTCGTGCCCACTTATAAACCCCTGTCCGCCCCATGGTTCCACTATTCTTTCCCGTGGTACCCTCAGCAAGCCTGACTGGTTCCCGGCAAGATGCTCTACGCCGGCTGGTTCACTCTTTTGCCTCTCACACTGGTTGTGGGCACTCCCCTTCCGCGCAAATTACATGTCCACGACAGACGCGACAGCGTCCCCCAGGGCTTTACTCTTCTCGCCACCCCTTCTCCCGATACAGTCCTAAACCTCCGCATTGCCCTTGTCCAAAGTAACCCCGCAGGTCTAATCGACCAACTCTACGCCGTTAGCACGCCCTCCAACGCCAGCTACGGACAGTTCCTCAGCAAGCAAGACGTCAGTCGTTGCACTCTCCATCTCGCTCCACGCTGACCTGCTCTGCAACACAGGCTGCAGCCTTTGCCGCTCCCAGTCCTGACAGCCTGAGTGCGGTCACATCATGGCTTCAGTCCAACGGAATCACTCCGACCCCTATGACCCCCGCCGGAGACTGGCTGGCCTTTCAGGTCCCCGTGAACAAGGCGAATGCGATGCTCGATGCCGAGTTCTCCTTCTTCACCCATATGAGCTCTGGACATCAGAGCCTGCGGACACTATCGTATTCCATCCCGACCGAGATGCAGGGTATCATAGACTTTATATTCCCGACCACCTCGTGAGTCCGCGCCCGCTCTCCCTTTTCCGCATTGCCATAACAGCCTCGATATCCTACAGCTTCACCAAGTCCTCGGCTAGCCGCCGTCCGGCGAAGTCGAAACATGGGGCTCCGCCCGGAAGCGGCTCTACGAACCAGTCGTGCGCGACCACCATCACGCCCTCGTGCTTGCAATCTCTGTACGGCATTCCTACGACGCCTGCAACGCAATCCTCAAATCAGCTCCTCGTCACCGGCTACGATGACCAGTTCGCGAACCAGAATGATCTTCAGGTGCGGCGCATTCTAGTACGACCTTTCGTGTATTGACGTACCCGTTACAGACTTTCCTCCAAGCGACTCGGCCTGATCTTAGCCGTTCGACACAATTTCAGCTGCAAACGCTTGATGGCGGACAGAACTTACAGGTGGCCGCAGACGCGGGAGACGAAGCTGTATGCCTTGCCACCCGTCGCTGAGTGGCCTTCATGATCTGATTTGTCTTGCAGAATCTGGACATCCAGTACACTACTGGTCTCGCAACTGGCGTGCCCATCACCTTTCTCTCTGTGGGTGAGGACAATTCGGACGACCTGAGTGGGTTTTTGGATACCATCAATTTCTTGCTGGCCGAAGACTCGCCGCCGCAGACGATGACGACCAGCTACGGGTTCGACGAGTCCGACCTGCCGTTCAAGCTGGCAAAGTGCGTGCAGTCTCACTTGTACGCTTCGACCTACTGACCAAACCTCCAGCAACCTGTGCAACGCGTACGCGCAACTCGGTGCGCGCGGCGTCTCGATCATGTTCGCCTCGGGAGACGGCGGCGTCTCCGGCTCGCAAGCCGCAAACTGCACCACCTTCATCCCGACGTTCCCCGCCACCTGTCCCTTGTAAGCGCCCTCCGTCCCGTACCCGCAGCTCATCTGCTGACCCTGCACAGCATCACCGCCGTCGGCTCCACGACTGGCATCAGCCCCGAGACCGCCGCCTCCTTTTCCGCAGGCGGCTTCTCCAACTACTTTGCCCAGCCGTCCTTCCAGGCCTCCGCCGTATCGCCCTACCTGTCCTTCCTCGGCCAGACGAACAAGGGCCTCTTCAACACGTCGGGCCGCGGCTACCCAGACGTCTCGACGCAGGGCGTGAACTTCTCGATCGAGCTCGACGGCGAGACGGTGGGTGTGGACGGCACGAGCTGCTCGAGCCCGACGTTCGCCAGCGTGGTCGCGCTGCTCAACGACCGCCGCGTCGCGCAGGGCGGGAAGCCGCTCGGCTTTCTCAACCCGTGGCTGTACGGGAGCGCCGCGTCTGCGCTGTCGGACGTCACGCAGGGGAGCAACCCCGGGTGCGGCACGCAGGGCTTCCCGGCGACGACGAACTGGGATGCGGTACGTAGTTCGGTTCTTGGCGCGCTGGTGTGTGCTTTTGCTGAGTGGACGCGCGGTACAGGTGACTGGACTGGGCACGCCGAACTTCCCGGCGCTGCTCAAGGCGGCGGGTGTGAGCTGATTTTGCGGTTGATTGGTTGCTGTCGTGCGTTGCACTTGGGTGAGATGTATTCATTCCCGTGTATTTGTACAGTTGGGTTTTCGGGAGTATCGAGAGATAGGGCTGCTTCCTTGTCATTAACGGCGGTCGGAGGCCACCATAATTCGCCGCAAGTGCTGAACACTGGAGCTGCGGTTCCGGCTCTCTGGACACTTTGAGAACGGTAAGTTATGCTGTGTAAAGCGAACTGCTGAACTGCATATGAAGGAAGATATCAAGCATGGCAATACTCGGAAGCCCTGCCTAGCGGTGCGCTGACTCGCTTTTAACACGGTGGGCTCTGGAGTCTTTTCCTACCTAACACATGTCGTTGAACATGATCGCCAACCGGCTGAGATCTCTCCCGGGTTAGTGTAACACTTGGGAGCGCTATGGGTATGCATGATGACATGAATGTGCAGAGTACGACTATATAACATTGTGCAAATGACAACAAGATTTCATGTAGCCATGGCGATCTTCATGGTAGACTCTCGAGTTTCACTTGCACCTCCTGCATCTCTGCTTGCCATTCCTTCCATAGACGGGGTTCATCTCTGAACCGCTCATGACAGTCGTGGCAGCGGATGTAGTATGCTGTCGTTGCCTCGCCATAGCCCAGCAATAGACTACGCAGTGAAGACCGTATTCAGTATATCACTCGCATAGAGGCACATGATACGTACAACTCGGGCAGCACCTCACCAACAGCGTCAATTTCGCCTTCCGGCAAGCAGTCCTCACAGAACGATTGAGGACATGTCTGGCATCTGCGAGGAATTGAGATTCCGCGGCGATGGCCTACACCAATCGAACCCACCTGAATAGCATTCCGCCCGCGTCGCCGGTTGTTCGGCCACAAGATACACAATTGTGTTGACTGCATGACACTTGTCCCTGCTTGAGTTGCGCAGCCGACATTCCGTGGCACCGCGCGTGAAAGACTGCGACACCAGTAAGTACATGTTTGTGCTCTTCCAATATCTGACAACAGTCACCTCTGGGACAGCGACTGCACAGTACAAGCTCTCCGCCATCACGACAGTATATGCACCAATCTTCGCTTTCGAACGTCTTCCTTGTCCGTTTCGGCGGTGGTTTCGCAATCGAGCTCGCCTGGATTGTATCGCTCAATGCCGTCCACACGAGCCGGAGACATCACGGGAACGCACCGCACTAGGGCCCATCGCCGCAGCAATCATCTCCATCCCGTCCACGACGACGATCCGATTCTCTCGGCTCCGTTTCTGGAGCTCCCGCCACTCCTTCGCGATCTCGCTGTTCTGCTTCGCTTGGACGACTCTGCCCTCGAACAGGCGGCTCTGCACTTGCGCGATGCCCATTAACAGCTGCCGCTCCTCTTGCTCCGCGTCTTCCACGAGCTTCTGCTCTCCCGTCTCCGCAAGCCCGCCTTCGAAGCGGCGGCGCTTCGCCGCGCGCACGCCGTCACGCACGCGCGACGCTTCGAGGATCTCGCCGATGGGGGCGGCCAGGAAATGCGCAAGACCCATACCGTCGCCTGCACCAGATAACGCACTGCTGCCGCGCCGCAGAATATCGAGCAGCTCGTTGGTCTTGAGCGCTGTGTTCTGCTCGTCGGACGACGTGCTGTCTGTGCCCATGACCTTGAGCGAGAGGAAGAGCTTTCGCCGGATGCGGTCGAGCATCTGGTCTTCGACGCTTCCTCGGCATATCAGGCGGTAGACCTGCAGGGAAGCATCAGCATCCACTTAAGAGATACGCGACGCGCGCGAGACTTACCTTCACGGTTTTTGTCTGCCCAATACGATGAGCCCGGGCGATGGCTTGGATGTCGTTCTGCCGTGCAGATAGTTAGACATGCACTGCGACTACATCTTCTGCACCGTACCTGAGGGTTCCAATCAGAGTCGAACATGACCACTGAACTCGCCTTCGTGAGGTTGATGCCTGCGGAACGCATGGGCGATATGTAGGGTTATGGACTAGCGATTGACTCACCTAGCCCTCCGGCTTTCGTGGAGATTAGAAAGACCTGATATGCTTGTCAAGTAGTGCCCTCGTCAGGTGCTGTCATTGTGCCGCATAATTGCACTTACGTGATATCTCCTGTTGAAACTACAGTAGCAATAAGACCACAAACTCAAATTAGGCAGCGTTGAGGTGGACTTACAAGCTTAATATCTAGCGCGCGACGCGGACGACTTGTAGAGCCGTCAAGTCGCGCGTACGGTATAGACCGCAGTGCCATGAAGTCCTCTAGAAGATCAAGCATCCTGCCGCACGAGCGTCAGTCCAGCCTCTCCCACAAGCAGTGAAATACCGACTTGGTCCATTGCTATCGACGACAATGTAAGCTGAGACATAACGGGATATGTCATTTGAAGTAAGGACTCACCGTAAAAATGAGAACGCGCTCGCCTTTTGGAAGGATGTCCGCGAGCAGCTTGTCAAGGACGACCAACTTCGACGAGGAGGCAACGAGATGTTCGCCTATGACAAACGGGTCTGGCTCTGCATCCGGTAGGAGATAGGGACTGCGTGTACATCGATCAAGACTCAGAAAGAGCACAATACTGACGATAGCAGGGTATACACGCACTGATCACACGTCTTGCGTAGCTGCATAAGCAGGTTCATCAGCTTTTTCCATCCTGCAACTGTGCTGAGCGGAGAATCTGCAGAGACAGTAGAATGGAGACGCACGGTTTTGCTCTCCTGTCTTGTTGCTTCTGACATGCGCGGCGAGCTGGGCCTGCACCTCTCGTTGGCCCTCGTTGCCCTCCGTATCTTCCACCTTTGCAGCGAATATGTCGCCTAGCTCGCCCGCGTCCATCCTCGTGAGCAGTCGGTAAGTCCAGAAGCGCTGTGCCTCGGCCATCGGAACGAAGAGAGTGAGCTCCTCCCGTGGGGGAACGCTCAGCTCGACGTTAGTCTTTGTACGCCGCAGCATGATCATGGCGAGGAGATTCTCAGCGGCTTGCAGGAAAGGCAGAGAGTAGAGCCCTCGAGAAAGATCGAAGGAGTCCTTGAAGAGCCGCTCGGAGGCGGCGGTGAATATGATTGGGTAGAGCCAATGAAGGAGGCCCCATAACTCAACCTGTACAGTTTGATTATTAGCTTGCGGCACAGGGAGATAGCTTTGGACCGCTACCAAGTTGTTTTGCACAGGTGTCCCGGTAAGTACTGCAAAGCGAAGCTGTACGTCAGGAGCATATCGTTTGAATTATGACAGAGCAACCCACTGAGTCTGTACAGCGACCCAATCCCCTGAAGCTTACCGGAGATATTTGTCTCCGCATTCTTGATCTTGTGCCCTTCGTCGAGCACACAATATGTCCATCTGTGCGACTTGAACCATGTATCCTCGACCAGGTACGAGTCGTAAGTTGTGATACAGAGGTCGAACCCAATCTCCCCAGAGCGAATACCGTTCTTTAGACGGTCACGCTCAGAGTGTGGTCCGTGAAAGCGCAGCGTGCGAAAGGAGGGGAGCCAGCGCGCCGCTTCCTGGAGAAGCATAACAGATTAGCCGTTGAACAGATGTGTCGACTTTACATGCATACCGTGGCCCAAGAGGATAAGACAGAAAGAGGGCATATGATCAAGTGAGGATCCTGTCTGCCTACACCAAGTCAGTCTTGTCAGTGGTGTGCTGACGATATAACTCACTCGTGGCATTTTCCTTGATATATGCGAATAGAGAAAGCGTCTGCGTGACCCCCAAGTTCAGTGAATATTCCGATCCAACGCGTTTTCACTGACCTGCAACGTTTTTCCAAGTCCCATTCTAGATGCGAAATTAGTTAGTCTTAGAGTGTGCGAGCGTGAAAATAAAAGCCTACTCGTCGCCAAGAATACAGTTCATTCCTGCAGGAGTAGATGTGTTTAGCTTCAGAGACATGGACTGTATGCTATGATGTCATCACCATTTTTGTACATCCAAACCAAGAACGAGAGACCATGCAACTAAACGACTGACGTGAGCACAACATTCCAGATGCCAGCTACAAGACGTGCCTGATAATCTTTCATGGTACCACCCTTGACAAGCCTGGGTTGTTCGTCAAGCTCATGCAAAGGAACATACTGGGCCTTGTCGGCAGATGCGTTTACTTCTTTCTCCATGTTCTCAAGAAGTGCGCTCTTTGGGGGTAAGAGGGGTACGAAGAGATTGCGATGGCGGTACAGCCAGCGTCTCCTGGCGGCGTCTACAGATACCCTGGCAGCATTCACAACTATGGTGAGCTGGGTACCGATGGGTCAGTATTTACGGTTGTAATAGATAAATAAGAGAAGGTTGAAATGGGTATCTCATGCGAGCACATTTTTGGCAAAGCAAATTGAAATGTGACTACCAGACAACAGTGCCTCAAAACGGCTCGTTGAATACCCTGCGGACAGTGGGTCTGCAACGGCGCTTAACCGCAGAGACGCGACGAAATCGCGCTGAGCTACAAAACGCGTACAGCGAGTTGCTGTTTAAGCACCAGGGATTTGCGACATAGAAACCGCCCCCCCAAATGTGACATCACGCTCGCGACAGAGCCCAAGCTGAATATGATGGAGAGCTTGCGATGCAGGAACACTCACAGCCTTGTTATCGTCCAGTCTGGATTTCTTGAGGTTGTTTGGGTTCTCCTTGCCCGGCACAGACACGGATTGGGTACGCTTGCGCTTTGTGGTGGTGGATTGGAGGGGAAGAGGCCCAGAGGTCACACGGACACGAGTAGACCGACGGACAGCGCGGGACGCGACGGGGGGCGGGACAGAGGATGCCATGACGGGGGAAGGCGCGGAAATGATATCGAGCTCATCAAGGTCGGAGTCGGCGGAGGGGAAAGCGGGCGCGGACATGGCTGCCATTGGCTGGACGATGTCGTGGCGCGGTCGTACACGGCGGCTGCCCGGCGCTAACCCGCAGCGCTCCCTTCAGGGCAGGCCGTTACGCGACACCTCATGTGACTTCAACGAAAGCATGATCAAAAACATCGTTGAATGCGGGCGACTACATCTAGTCAGAACAACCCAGAGACCTCGGAATACCATTAGTGCAGATCACGCTCAGCCTTCGCCTTAGCGGCAGCTTCCAGCTCTCCGAACGTCCCACTCTTCAGACACATGTTGCGGAAAATCCCGTCTTCTTTTTGTATCAGGTTCAGCGGCGTGTCGAACTCTGCAAGCTCGCCCTTGTCCAGCACAAGCAAGCGATCGTAGTCGATCACAGTCCTCAGACGATGCGCAACTACACAGCTGCGTCAGCGAGCGAGCGCGCAGAGCACGTTTCACGGAGGCCATACCAGTCAGAAGAAGCGAGTCGTTGAACTCCTCGCGGATGGTTGCTTGGATCTTGGCATCGGTGGCAAAGTCAATGCTGCTCGTCGCCTCGTCCAGTACTATGATCGCACTTCGGCGGAGCAGTGCCCGCGCCATAGCAATCAGTTGTCTCTGCCCTTGCGAGAAGTTTGTTCCTCCGGGCGATACCTGTGTATCAAGGCTAATCGTGGTCTTCGTTTCAATCTCCGTCGTCGTCGTCGAGACCGACGCGATCGTCCCTTCTCTTGATATCGGTGTAGCGGGCCGAGACGGCTCTCGAGACGTCCTTTGTGAGTGAAGCTGGCTGTCGGTCAGCATCTGAACACGATGCAACACATCCAGGCATTCGCTATCCTCGTGTTCGCCTGGACAAACCCAAGGTAAGTTTTACAGAAACACCAAGGGGAGTTGATACACACCGAAAGGATCCAGATTGTCTCGTAGAGTCCCCGAGAACAATGTTGCATCCTGCCACGAGCTTAGACGACTTGTGCAGAAAGACATGGAACATACTCACTTGAGGAATAAAGGTCTTGATGGGATCAACATTAGTTAGACGGAGGTCGAACTAGTAAACGGTTGCTTACGATTCTCGAGCGCAAATCGTGCAATCCTATAGTTGAGATATCTATCCCATCAATCGTGATACGTCCACTTGAGGGATCCACCTGTACAGAGTAAACATCATGCGGTTTGTCGTATCGACAAGTGACTTACGAAGCGGAGTATACTCATCGCCAGTGTTGACTTTCCACTCCCAGTACGTCCCAGGAGCCCAACACGCTCTTTGGCCTTGATATTGAAAGACACCCCATGCAGAACCGCAGGCAGGTCTGGTGAATACTTGATTACAAGATCCTCCACGGCAATCATGGAGTCCTTGTTCGGACTAGATGATGAAGGCCAGTACGCAGGAGGACGATTCTCTTCAATGATTGCGGAAGGCTCCTGCGGCAGGTCCAAGTACTCGACGACACGTTCGACGGAACTAGAATGAGAACATGAGAACGAATCCCAAATCTGGTGCATGCGACATACTTGAGATCAAGTTCCAGAGCAGTCCAGAAACGGCAGGCCCAGTAGACACTGTTCGTGAATGACATTGCAGACGTAATGCAAACACCCGCGATACCGGCCTTGACATATCCTGACAGTGCGAACAGTGTTGTGGCCAAGACACCCGCAGCACCAAGAGTGTCGAAATAGAGGAGCAGCCATCTGTTCGTCATCCAGAAACTGTACCACATCTAATGAAGAAAAAAAAAGTTGAATTGGTACCGAGGGAGCGAGATTAAAAACGCACTTGGGTAGTATGATCGACCTTGGCATAGAGGTTGTCGAGGAAACGCTGTTCCACAGAGAACGCCCGAACGGTGACGATACCCTCCAGCAACTCATTGAAATTGGCGAATATGGGGCTCCGTGAATTCGACTCCATCCTGCGGAGATCTCGCCCAGTATTCAAATACCCAATCGCTGCCCGGCGATAGAAAAAGCCGAGAATCGAGGCCGGGAAGATAAACAGCGGGAAGATGACGCTAGAAAGATGACACTGTTAGACATTGTCCAACAATATGCATACAAATGTTGGCATACACAACCGTGATTACCGAGGCCGCAAAGCTGGCCAGAGAGGAGTTGACGGCCTGAAGAGAACTTGCGAGCGAGGAGTCGACAGTTTCGACGTCCTGGTAGAAATCGTTAGTAATTTCGCTTGCAACATGCTTAGAATCATATGACCTTGCTGAACCTGTTGAGCATACGCCCTGGGAGACTCATTGTCAAACGAATACTCGTGCATATAGATCAGCGAGACTTACCCTGAGGCGTAACATCGTGCCAGCGCATCGTAGCCCTCACGACCGTCACCAACAAACGCTTGAACAGCACACGAGATGCCCTCAAGGCACCCGTATACTGCGTAATGACCCCAGTGATGCTAACTATGCCTGTCGAGAGTGTGATTGCAGCATAGATACCAATGTAGAAGAGCGGATGCTCCTGGGCCGATGGCAAGTTCATGGCAAACCTGCTCAAAGGAGCAGCGACATGGAGCTGCTGGGTGAAATGCATATGAGTGAATGTGTCGTCCATCACCGTTTCGTGGTCGGGAGTTGCGAAGGAGCGGAAAATGTAAGCGGAAGTAGCGTTAAGGTCGCCGTATGCCTCGCCCCAGATCTGATCATGTAGAAGTTAATCAGGCTAATCTTCAGTATCAAGGGGATTCACACCTTGATCCAGAACTTCTCTGTGACACCCAGGCCCTGAGCAGGGAATCAGTGACTTCGCGGAGGAAAGGACTGAAGATCCATACCTGTGATAAGAAAATCAACGTGCACAAGATCGCCCAGGTCCAGTAAGACCTACGATTCCGGTCAGCCGACCGAAAACGCACTCAAAAAAGAGGTACCCACGATGCCTCCAGGTAAGTCTTGTAAATTGACCACTTCACGCCGCCGATTTCGCGCTTCTCTTCTTCGATGAGTTTCCGCGCCTTCTTTGTCTTCTCCGCAGGCTTCGCAGTCTCTCCGTCGCCCTCAGCGGCTGCATCAATCTCTGCATCGGCCTCCTGCTCAGCGGCTTCAACAGCCTGTTCTTCCTTGTGCACCTCGACCGACTCATCCTGAGCAATGTCATCTAATACACCGCGCTCCCGAAGTTCCTTGACGGTTCCTTGCGTGTCAATGCGCCCGTCAAGCATCCGCACGAGATAATGAGCACCGGGAAGCACTAGTTCAACGTGATGCGTCACCAAGATCTGCAAGAAACAGATCAGCCGGATCCTGCCTAGCAGTAAAACGTACTTACGACAGTGCGATGGGCGAGAAGAGGTCCACGCAACAATCGCTCGAACAAGAAACGGGCAGTGTGACTGTCCTGTAGGGTCAACAATATCAATATCAGCGATACTGATAACGAGACCGAACGTACAACAGCACTCAGAGGATCGTCTAAGAGGACATATTTTGTGGGCTATGAAAGAGTCAGATAAGACTGTCGGAAATGTCAATAGCACATACCGCATATACTGCTCGCGCAAGCGCAACTCTGGGAACAAGGGTAAGCCACTGCCGTACGACAGAGACGGATCACAAACCTCGCTTTCTGCCCACCGGAAAGACTCACACCACTGTATCAAATTGACGTCAGTGGCATACCTCTACATCAGTTGACAGCCCGACGCACCGAGCACCGATCTCTGTCGCATCGCCGTCCTCCAGGATGTCCAGATCTGTCTGGAGCGCGCAGCATTCGACGACAGACTGGTAACGTTCCTCATCAAGTGGGTATCCAAACAAGATGTTGTCCTTGATCGACTGATGACGAAGCCACGGAGACTGCGCGGCGTACGAGATCGAGTGTGTTAGGCCATATTTGTCTACCTTTGACGGGTTCTTTGCCATGATGATGCGTCCCTCTAGAGTCGTCAGCTCGCCCAGCAGCGCCATCTGCCGTCACACCGGTCAGCATTATCTGACAGGTTATATGCGCGAATACGCTCACCAGTAGGGCAGTCTTTCCGCTCGCAGTAGGGCCGGTGATGACGGTCAACTCCCCTTCGGGAAAGACGACGGAGATGTCGCGCAGCTCGAAGCGATGGTCTGTCTCTCCGCCCGCCTCGCTGCCGACAGCCGTCTCGGTTTCATCAGATTCCGAAGGCGATGCAGAGGCAGGCTGTTTATCCTTGTCTTTGCCCTTGTCCTTCTCTTCGACCTCGTTCCACTTGAAGGAGCCATGATCGAGTCCGAGGCCGGTGTCTGTGTCCGAGGGTGGGACGCGCCCCCGCTTCAGCGAGGACACCTGTTCATCAACCTCGTCTTCTTCGAGGTAGGTTGAAATGCGATCCATCGCAACTTTGGCCTAACAACACACAATGAATTGATACCAGGAAAAAGAAGGGAGGGGGCATACCTGCAGCATTTGCACGATCCACGCAGGAATAATATTCAACGGAGCTCTGGAGTTTTGACTTGAGAACAAATCACGAGCAAACAGCGCGACCCGTACCTGACCATGCCAAAGAGTGCAATCGCCTATGACTTGCGTTCAGTAAGACATCAACACACAACTACTCGCGGCGACGCACCGTAAAAGCAGTACCGATCGTCAACTCGTTACCCTGAAGCACGTACACGAAGAACGACGTGACCGAAATCAAGATCGGAGCGACTACCCAGATGAGCGAAAACAGCACAGAATTGACGCGAGCTACAGGCGCGTGGCTTCAGCTCACTCGACAACCCTTCTGCCCACGAACTGCGACGCACCCTTGATCATCCATTTCATCTCGACCTCACGCGCGTCGAGAGCACGCTGGATCCAGCGCTCCTCCCATGCGAAGAACTTGATGAATTTGACTGCTCCGATGAGCTCATTCAACACGCCCATGCGCTTATCACGGGCAGTCGAGACGCCTTTATGGATGCGCACCGCTCGCTTCGCGACGAAATTGTTGAGCGGCCAGCCAACGATAATGACTACGAAACCTGCAAACGCGGACCAACCGAGTAACCTTGGTGGCAGATCAGATGGGAAAACGGGCAAGACATATTATCGACAACGTACTGGTATAGGAACGTGCCCGCAATGAGCAGCTCGAAGGGAGCTGATACAAGATTTATGAGCGAGCGGCATTGATGCGGGGTAGAAAGTACTGACCTCCGTAGATCATGTAGGCTCCAGATATCACTGCACAGACCTGGCGAGTCGAAATCAATACCGCGGAGACCACGGAAATTACAGGAATGACACACTTTGCTAGCATCCCCCGCCATGAGATTCACAATCTTGCCAATGTCAGCGCCGGCTTTCGGGTCATCAGCCTTTGCGTCGGCCTTTTCTCCCGCTTTGCTGTCCTCGGGGCCCTTCGCTTTCTTGCCTGCGTCCTTGTTCACAATGCCGGAAAAGTCCCTGCGCTTGAGCGCCTTGTCGTAGATCGCAGCCATGAGTTCAGATCGCATGCGGGTTCCTGCGCGGCGGCCATACCAGAGGTGCTGAACGTCGGCTTCGGCCTTACAGAGAGTGCTGGCGAACGCGAGGAATGCGTAGACAAAGGCGAGGGCGCGGCGCTGGGCATCAGGCGGAGTGCTCGTGTCGAGTGAGTCGAGGATGCGCTTGAGAAAGAACGGGCTCGCGTAATTGAATATCACGCTCACGAATGTGAGAACGAAGTCAATGATAAGGTCGAGCGAGTTCGTCGCCCAGAGACGCCGCAAGAGTGTGGAACTCTTGGTAGCGCTGAATTTGATGTACAAGGCGCGCGACTGCATTGTGGGGCTGAGTGCCCAGACGTCGGTCTCGGAGAGTGTTGTGTAAGTACCCTAACGAGGGATGTTAGAGAACGAAGGGATGAAATTTAAAAGATACGTACGCGCGAGATGAGAGGAACAATCCAACGGAAGGACATCCATCCCCAGAGGGAGGTGTAATCTTCGGGAGAGATTGATTTTCCCTGGACAGCTGTATTAGGACGATTTGGGAGATGGTGCAGCGTGTTAAGTGCTCACGATGTCTTGCTTGTTAATTCTCGGACTCGGAACACCAACGGGCATATTGAGAACGACAATCAACAATATGGTGATGGATGTCAAATTCGCGATATGGGCGGTAAGAACAAGCGGATGGGGAAACGGTGCACCGAGAATTGTATGCTCAAAGATGACGCTACCGAAGGAGAGGAGGCCGGCGATGAACTGGAGAGTATAGAAGGTGAAGAGATCATAGGGCGGGGTCGCTTTTGGGGCGAGCATGGGACGCAAGGCTGCATAGAGCCATGAAAGGGCGACGAGGAAGAGGCGGGCGACATGCCAGCTGTTTCCGGGCTGGAGGTAGAGCTTGTGGGCGAAAGCACCGAGCCAGACGAGTGATTCGAAGAGGGCGAGAGATGCAAGCAGGACGCTGCGCCAGAGCGGGACGGGAGACGCGTCGGTGGGAAGTTGATGAGGAGGGAGGGGTTCGCCTGCGTCGTTGAGGGCCTCTGCCTCTGCGACGGAGAGGAAATCGGCAAAGGGGGTGCGCACATAGGCGAAGAGGGTTTTGAGGGGAGCGGGAAGAGGAAGAGAGGCGACGGAGACAGAAGCGACGAATGCGAAGGGAAGGATGGCGGACCAGAAGTCACGGGCACACTCGTTGGAGAGGTCGAAGACAGCAGGGGCGCCGCCGGTGCAGACAGCCATGGTCGTCGACGTCGCAGACGCTGCAGGTCGGGTTTATGTACTTGCTCGACCGTGCGCACGATGAGTGAGATACGTGTCCGTCGGTGGTGAGAGGAGACGTCCTTAGCGCGGCCATTCCATGCGCGCGCGCATATAGCCAGAGCCGCGTCCACGGCCAACAGTCTCCGCGACATCTCTCACCGCAAATGCAATCGGTTGCCCGACATCACACCGAGTACATTACACCGTTCTCACAATCCTACGGAAACCCGTCCACGCACACCCCTCCCAACCGCGGAACTCCCAGCGTCCTTTCACAGCAACGCACGCCCGTCAGCGTTCAGATTGCCACCTCCGGTCGCTGCATACACTTTGCTGGACTGCGTACACACTCGCCTGGCAGAAGCGCAACACTGCACACGCTTTACGATGCACCGTCCAGCCACGGTCGGCCACGCCACAACAGCACGCGGAGAGCTTCCTCTCGGCCCACGAGCGTGCTGCCAGTCCAACCTGGCATAACCGTTGGAGTAAAGCGTTGGGCACTCTGAGGACAGCAACGTGCATAACATAAGGATGAATGCAGCTTGAGATGGTGGAAGGTGACTCGAAGCGGATTTGATGCTACTTGATGGCGATGATTACATAAGACCTCCAAGTATCCTCCTCCCATCGCCGACCGACTCGCAGCCTTCCGACACCGACGACCATGGAATCCCTCGACCTCAACAACCTCGCAAGCTCCCTTCCAACGTCCAACCTCGCCAACGCAGAGAAGGATCTCACCAACAACTTCAAGGGTACACTCCTTATCATCCATCTTGGCTCCCCACTAACACCTGCCCGACACAGCGGCCGCCCTTAGCCTCACGACCCTCTACCGTTCCTCCCGCCGAACCTCCAAGCGCGCCTACAATGCCGGATATGCCGCCGCCTGCCAGGACCTCCTCCTTATGATCCAACAGGGTGTATCCACCGGTGAGAGCAGCGACACCGTCGGTCGCGGCATGACCATCGGTAGAATTATGGATTACATCGAGGCCCGTCTTGAGGCTATCAAGTCTCGTGAGGAAGAGGAGGATGAAGACGAGGACAAGGAGCGTGAGCGCTCCAAGCCTGGTCCCAGCACTAGCTCCGCAGACACAAAGACCACTGCTCTCAAGGTCCCGAGCTCGTCTGCGTCCGCATACATCCCTGTTAAAGCCAAGGAACAGGTATGTTGCATTGATTCCGTATATTCTCGTTTTTCGCCGTCTTATGGATTTTTCCCAGCCCACAGTCGCCCCGTCTCTGCCGTCATCCTTTCCGCATGCGCAGGCCTGCTCCATGCCCTCTTCACCGCCATCTTCTTCTCCTCCACCCACCATTGTGCGCACTACTTCTGTCCAAGCTCCTCAGACCTCACGGCCGTCGAAGAGCCGTCTTTTTGCCCCCTCCAATGCCAAGGATTCTGCGCTGTTCGCCGCTACCGCCACCTCTCCTTTTGCCGTCAACCCCCCCAGCACTGCCGTCTTCCCTCACTCTCGCAGTACCTACGACACGCCCGTGACTCTCTTCCCGAACCCCGCTCCTTCGGCCTCCGACATGGATGCGGCCGTGGGCTCGAAGCGGCGTCACACCGTAATGATGCTCGACTCTTCGTCTGCCATGCCAGAGCCTGCCGCGGGGACAAGTAGACGACGCACACGCAGCTCCCGCGCACTTGGACCTGCCTTGGCGCCCCATAGTGTTCAGGACCAGAACCATACGCAGGCGCCGGAGGCGATGGACGTCGAGGAGGAGGGGCGCGAGCGGAAGCGTGTCGCACGGCGGTGATGCGACCATGACAGTCTGTAATAGATATCACCAGTGGACACGCGGGGGTGAGCACCGAGCACTGAATACCGAGCATACACAACGCCGTAATGTATTATGACCGTTCTACTGCATTGACTTACCCTGCATAGTTATCATAGCTTCTGTTCTCCTCTGCATGCCTAAGTATTGATGTTGATGCCGTGTACAGTACCATGCGAATGCGAGATCGTCTGTGTCCAGCGCACGCCGCAGGAGGCTACGGGCGGCGCGGGTTACGTATGCATGGGGCAGACGCGGGGCACAGCCCGATATCGGGTTCGGACATGAGAGTCGGCCTCTCCTCTTGTTCGAATTCTCTGCTGTTGTATTTTTTCTGTCACCACTCTTCCTCTCGCCACCTTGAACAGCGATCGCAGGCGGTCAGTAGCCTGCCCGGGCTCGGCTCGTTTTCGAAGCATCATTACGACTTGGACGGGCGCGGACTCCCGCCCTGCCCCGTTCACTTGATTCCGTTGATTCCGTATTTCCCTCCTCTTCTCCCCCATGTCCACAACCGTGTCCGTTGCACCGAGCTCGACGAGCTCGGACGGGCCCTCTCCATCCACCACCGTCCCGTCCTCAGGCCCCACTCTCACATCGTCGGCGTCTCTCTATCGTACGTCTGCATTCAATCTCCTATGATCATGTGCTGACGATATCTCAAGTGTACACCTTTCTCGGTGAGTCTCCTTGTGTCTGGTCCGAGCACCTCCGCCAAGAGTGAGCGCCGATACCGCTATCTCTCGCGCAGTCCAGCTCGGAACTCTCGCCCGTTTGCATCCATCAGTCCGCTGATGTTGCTCTCTAGCCACCCTCATCCTCCTTCTTTCCATCTCTGCTGCGATCGTCGTGCGCTCGTACATCCTGCGTCGCAGACAGCGGCGCATGATCGAGGAGGCTATCCGGAACGGTACCTACGTGCCCCCGCCGCGGAGCCCGCGCACGTTCGGCGAGAAGCCGCGCCTACATGATGTGTACCTCGCCCTGGATGCCGAGGACGTCTTGACGGGCAAGGGTCTCGCCGTGAGCGACAGTGGCAGCCTGTCCTCGTGGGGCAGTTTGATGGTGCGTCCAAGCCAGAGACCGTCCATCGCTTACCCGGTTGAACTGGCGTGTGCAGCCCGTCGCAGCTGTCGCTCTGAAGCCCCCAGACGCCCTCGCTGAAACGACACCCGCTGGTATACCGCCCGCGCGTGCATCGTGGCTGAGAGCATGGCGTCGCCGTGGACATCGTGCCACACCGGCTGTTCCTCTGACCCCGGTGGTATCGCCGAAGCCAGATGAAGCTGGACCCGCGGAGCTTTGTGGGAAGGAGATCAAGGTAGCGTTCCTCATCGCGATGCCTGCACCGCACCGGAAACAGCACGAGGTGGAGGAGCAGCCATTGCCGCACGTCGAGTTTGGGCTCGCGCAGGTCGTCGTGCACCAGGATGATGATTTACATGACGAGACGCACTAGCATTTACAGGTGTCTGTCTCCTACGTTATCTTTGTAAGTTCTCGTCCGGTGTAGTGTAACCTACGGACTATGTCACTCCATAGCACCGCTGTAATAACGGACTAATCTCAAGGTTGAACACACGCCAGTCAATCATCCTGAAAAGCCGCATCATTAAAATTGAACAATGCAACGACGCAGGGTGGACGGTTGTTGTGGCGCACTGATGCTCGCCGTCTTGCCCTGCTCTTTTTCGGGGACTCATTCGATCCACTCCACCCTCAGGATGGTGCGGCTTTGCTATTTCATCTGGGTCTCCTGGGAATCCCCAGTGAGAATCGACGCGGCCCTGAGTGGCCACGAGTGGCCCACAACCACCCGGCCGCTCAGGGCAGATTTTTGGGACTGGGGAGTGGCAACCTAGTACTATGATCCCCTGGACCAGGTACCTGGTCCAGCAAAGTTACGAAGCCTTATATGGTAATTGGAATTAATTTTAAGTTACGAACACGACAAGTTCCATTTATTCTGAGTTACGAACCAGATAAGTCCTTTAGTGCTGAATTACGAACACGATAAGCCTTTTAAATGTGAGTTACGAACACGACAAGCCCTTTAAATGCGAGTTAGGTTAGGAGGAGTGAGCAAAACCCGAGCGAAGCGAGGGTTTTGCGAACGACTGGTGGAAGGGGGGGTGCCTGGGCGAGAGCGGAGACAGGGCTTGGGGGGTCCCAGAGCCGGCCACTGTTTCGCCTTTATAGGCTCTTCAGTCCGCTTAGTAACGATGGCGTGCTACACGTCAGAATCGTACGATACGAATATTGTAGTAGGATTTTGAAACTCGGTTCAGGTTACATGAAGGTTCAGGCTTCTAAAAAAGGAAATTAAGGCATGACATAAGCTAAAATGTCATGACATAAGCATGTTTTTACCCCTTCCGCGCATCTCCAACTGAAGATGTGCGGAGGCAAAGAAATTCCGCACATCTCGAGTCAGAGATGTGCGGCATGGTTTTGGGCTCCGCACATCTCGAGTCAGAGATGTGTGGCATGTTTTTGTCTCCGCGCATTTCCAACTCGAGATGTGCGGAATTCCTTTGGCCTCGCACATCTCGAGTTGGAGATGTGCGGAATTTCTTTGCCTCCGCACATCTCGAGTTGGAGATGTGTGAGGCTTTCAGTTTCGGATTTTATATTGGCAGTTAGTACAGTTCCTTACAAAAAGTCTAACACATGGAGGATTATAATTTGCACCCGGCTCATCGAATCTATTGTACACTAGAGTCGAACTGTACATGATGATCATGGGAGACTGAACGGCGAATAAGAATGTACAAATACCCTACTCTTCAGGGAATTCAAATCCTACCTCCGCGTCGACCATCCCCAACCTGATACCATGGTACCTACCAGATGTAAGATTGTACAGACGAATAGTCCTCTGGAGGGCATCCTCCAGGCGTTGGATATGAGACTCGAACGATGCCTTGTCTTGCAATACCACAGTCAAGACATCGTCGGAGATGTCTTCGAGGTCGAGGCGGTCCCACAGATCCTTTATGACTTCTCGCCAGTATCGAATGAGGGATTGCTGCCGCCGATGCATGAGACTGAGCACCATGCGCAACTTCTCGCTTTCGAGGGTGCGATTGTTATCCACACGTTGGCACACATCCTTGCACTGTGCCTCCGTATGTTGCAATTCCTCCACCTCCTGAAGGGCTTCCAGCCCGGCCTCTCGTTGAAGCTGCGCCAGCCAGGTACAGATGTACAGGGCTTTTGCTGTGTAAACAAATCAGCATCGATGCTGAGGGTTAAAAGTCTCAACGTACCATATGCATCAGTTGTTGCGGCCTTTTCCTCGGACGCTGCATGGGTCATAATCACCCATCTGGCTGTAAACATGTCATCAATGATATGCTGTGGGCCGAGCACAAACCACATTTACTCACCCACTATCTGAGAGTGGTCAAGGTACATCAACCGTCTCGGTTGGGACCCGGTCCCCGAGAACCTTCCATTTGTTATGACTGGGGAGTATATATGCCGAGTGAGAAATGATTCACCGTTCGGTGACATCGACATACCTGGAGCCGAGACAAGAGACAGCCTCGCACTGTAGAGGACGCCGTTTGCATTTCTGAGGTAGAATGGCTCGACGAGCATGATGGTCGTATGTCTGTCCCTCTTCTCTGACTCGATACCCTTTATATATCATATCTGTCACCCCTCCTGTGGTCTCCCGCTGATCCATGAGGGAGGGGTTAGGTTAGGCCGAGCCGAGCAAACGACGAGCGGAGCGAGTCGTTTGCGAGGCGAGTGGATCGAGTAGAAGGAAGAGCGGGTGCAGGCTAATAGTCCTCCTTGGGTAAGGAGGGGGGGATTTCGCTGTCGCTCTTCAGAGCCTACACCAGGTATTTAACCTATGGAAGTTCAGGGCAGGGCCTGAACCCGTGACCGCAGAGTGCGGTCCAGAGAAGGGGGAAGTTCCATTCCAAGAATAGGTAACCCCGAAGATCCCGCGGTGCCCTGAGCCCTACGGGCATCGGGACCCCTCGTGGAGGAGGTTCTATCCCTTCTCGGCCGGTGAATTCTATCACCGAACCAATGAGAGTTCATACATTCGCAAACTGGGGGAATCCCGGTCAAGATAATGGGGAATCCCTGATAAGTGTGAGAGAAACAAGTTATTTTTAGATGCCGCGTGTGAAGGAACACGGCAGAAGAAAAGAAGCACGGAGCTTATCGGAATAGAAGCGCTCCTAAGCGCGCAGGAAAGATCCGATGACCGAGAAGGTACCCGGCGCTTAGATAAGGCCGGCCCGGTGCACGTGCACTTGTAATCACAATTACCAACTAGCGCGCATTAAGCGCCAGTCACGTGACCTGGTCTAGAATATTTAGACGCCAGGCTTAGCGCTTGGGAAGCGCTGTCACGTTTTTTACGTTTCGTACTAGAGTTCGCTGCCCACACGGTCCAACATTGGTGGGAAACTAGTCAAAGGACTTACTGCAAGACGGGCGTCGAAACAGACCGGCCCCTCTCGGGGTTGGAATAGTACAGGACCTCCGTCCTACGTTACAGAACTTAGCTGCCCCTGGAATATAGGGTTTTACGCAACAGCCCGACCGGATTGTGGCCGGGCCAGTCGTCTATAACTTAATAAAGGTCGTGTCTCCTCGATGCAATCGGGGGATCCACCGAAACTAGCCCTATAATGATTCCCCGAGGGGGCCCTCGGGGAAACGGACCCCCGGCACTTGCCAAATCCGGTAATCCGGACTCCGGACACTCCCCCCACCTTCCACCCCTCTGCCTTCCCTCCCTCCGTCCCTTCTCTGCCATCACCCGGCGGTCCTTCCCTCTGTCCAGGCTTCCTCTGTCCGCCATCTGGCCCTCGTCCGTCCGTCAGCCCTGTCTCGTCCGTCTGTCAGCCTTGTCTCGTCCGTCCGTCGAGCCCTGTCTCGTCCGTCTGTCAGCCTTGTCTCGTCCGTCCGTCGAGCCCTGTCTCGTCCGTCTGTCGAGCCCTTTCTCGTCCGTTCGTCGAGTCCTGTCTCGTCCGTCCATTGAGCCCTGTCTCGTCCGTCCGTCGAGTCCTGTCTCTGCCAGCCATCGACTGTCGACCGTTCTGCTGCTCCGATCCGACCTTCACAGCGGAAGATCAAGTACATTCCACTTGTCCCTGGCAGCCGTCGACTGTCGACTGTTCTGTGCAGACCTTCTCCAATCCAACCTTCACAGCGGAAGATCAAGTACGTCCAACTCTCTCACCTGGCTGGTCGTTTCTGTCTTGCCGGTGCAACTTGCTCTGTCTCACCTGGCCCGGTGGCTCTGGTTAGGGTTAGGAGGAGTGAGCAAAACCCGAGCGAAGCGAGGGTTTTGCGAACGACTGGTGGAAGGGGGGGTGCCTGGGCGAGAGCGGAGACAGGGCTTGGGGGGTCCCAGAGCCGGCCACTGTTTCGCCTTTATAGGCTCTTCAGTCCGCTTAGTAACGATGGCGTGCTACACGTCAGAATCGTACGATACGAATATTGACGTTACCATGATTTGATGATATCCGATGCCGACGGCGAAGCCGGGGTCGGGCCGAGCGAGAAGCCTTAGGGTTAGGGGGAGTGAGCAAACCCGAGCGAAGCGAGGGTTTGCGAACGACTGGTGGAAGGGGGGGTGCCTGGGCGAGAGCGGAGACAGGGCTTGGGGGGTCCCAGAGCCGGCCACTGTTTCGCCTTTATAGGCTCTTCAGTCCGCTTAGTAACGATGGCGTGCTACACGTCAGAATCGTACGATACGAAATTTGACGTTACCATGATTTGATGATATCCGATGCCGACGGCGAAGCCGGGGTCGGGCCGAGCGAGAAGCCTTCGAAAGAAGCATGCTGATGCTTCTTTGATCCGATGGTGTAATCTTGCTGACTGTTGGTAGGTTAGGAGGAGTGAGCAAAACCCGAGCGAAGCGAGGGTTTTGCGAACGACTGGTGGAAGGGGGGGTGCCTGGGCGAGGGCGGAGACAGGGCTTGGGGGGTCCCAGAGCCGGCCACTGTTTCGCCTTTATAGGCTCTTAGGGTTAGGAGGAGTGAGCAAAACCCGAGCGAAGCGAGGGTTTTGCGAACGACTGGTGGAAGGGGGGGTGCCTGGGCGAGAGCGGAGACAGGGCTTGGGGGGTCCCAGAGCCGGCCACTGTTTCGCCTTTATAGGCTCTTCAGTCCGCTTAGTAACGATGGCGTGCTACACGTCAGAGTCGTACGATACGAAAATTGACGTTACCATGATTTGATGATATCCGATGCCGACGGCGAAGCCGGGGTCGGGCCGAGCGAGAAGCCTTCGAAAGAAGCATGCTGATGCTTCTTTGATCCGATGGTGTAATCTTGCTGACTGTTGGCGCTAATCACGGGCCGAGCCCTACTGCCGAGATCACGTGTTTTTCGGCCCGAAGAGGCCTACTAGACGCACATGATCAAGAGTTCGGTTATACCCAGCGCGGGGCGTCTAATGACGCAATCCTAGCCCTATAATAATTCCCCGAGGGGGCCCTCGGGGAAACGGACCCCCGGCACTTGCCAAATCCGGTAATCCGGACTCCGGACACTCCCCCCACCTTCCACCCCTCCGCCTTCCCTCCCTCCGTCCCTTCTCTGCCATCACCCGGTGGTCCTTCTCTCTGTCCAGGCTTCCTCCGTCCGCCGTCCGGGCCCGCTGGCCCTCGTCCGTTCATCAGCCCTGTCTCATCCGTCCGTCAAGCTCTGTCCCGTCCGTCCATCGAGCCCTGTCTCGTCCATCCGTTAAGTCCCTGTCTCGTCCATCCGTTGAGTCCCTGTCTCGTCCATCCGTTGAGTCCCTGTCTCGTCCGTCCGTCGAGTCCCGTCTCTGCCAGCCATTGACCGTCCACCGTTCTGTGCAGACCTTCTGCTGCTCCAATCCGACCTTCACAGCGGAAGATCAAGTACCTCCCACTCGTCCCTGGCAGCCGTCGACCGTCGACTGTTCTGTGCAGACCTTCTCCGATCCGACCTTCACAGCGGAAGATCAAGTACGTCCAACTCTCTCACCTGGCCAGTCGTTTCTGTCTTGCCAGTGCAACTCGCTCTGTGTCACCTGGCTCGGTGACTGTGCTCCAGTTTGTGCATCTCTTGGACCTTCTGCTGATCTGATCCAACCTTCACAGTGGAAGATCAAGTACGTTCAACTCTCTCCGTCTCACTCACCACAGTGCAACTCGCTCCGTGTCATCTGGCCTGGTCTGATCTCTGTGGGCTGTCGAGTGCCCAATCTCGTTTGACCATTTGTTTCGTCAAACCGAGCGGTTCAAATTCAAGTCTGACAATCTCAATCAGTGCAGCATCGTGTCAGCCTATTTTTGGCCACCTTTGCGATCCGCTCGGTGCAGTACTCGGAGAGCAGGGTCAGATGCGATCTGCCCGATCACTTCAGGCATATCCATTTATTGTCAAGTTCACAGTGGGTTTCGTTGTATCTTGTAATGTCATTTCACACAAGAATCACGCAATTATGCCAATGCCCAAGATCATATTATTAGCATGCAAGTCCATATGGTGTCTCTGAAGCGACCGGCTCAACTGGGCTGGATGTAACGTAGAGACTGAAACGATGGTATGTACTAGATCGAGAGTAAGCTATCCACATGTCAAAGGCAATCATTACGCAGATTAAAGCGAGCATATACGAGATGCGATGGGAAACAAGTAAACTAGGCAAAGTCAAACGAGTGTGAAAAATTAAAAGACTGTTTACTGTTCCTCTTCGCCGTCTCCCAATGAGACAGTGTTCTGAACCTCTTCATTGTCATCCTCACCCGGAGTGCCACGCACAGAGCGATCATCTTGAAAGTGAGCACTGGGCGAGTGAGAGCTGAGGCTGCCCTGAAGGTTTGCTGCAAGTCTGTTCAATGTGCATTCTGAAGTATATGAATCCAAGGTTAAATACCTTCGTTCCCAAGCAAGCGTCCCCCAAGCCCCAATTGCAGGCGGCTATGTGCTGCTGCCATGCCTTCACCGTCGTGGGTCCTGTAAGCTTCCATGAAGCTTCCCTCACTTCGGCGAGGTGAAGCCTCCATGCTATCGGAAGACTGCGACTTGTCATCGTCAGACCCGTTGGCGTTGTCACCGTCCATGTCATCGTCGTCCTCCGACTCAGACGGCAAGTCGGTCTCTTGCGCCTTCGCACGCTGCTTACCCTTCTCTGCCTTGCGCTCGGCACGCTCAGCCCTCTTTGCCTTCTTAGCCTCATGCTTGATGCTGTCACGTCGGCGACGCTTCTTGGCCACAGTCTTGTTGTGGTTACCCTCGGTGGTCTGCGGCGCAGGATTAGGGTTAGGTTAGGTTAGGAGGAGTGAGCAAAACCCGAGCGAAGCGAGGGTTTTGCGAACGACTGGTGGAAGGGGGGGTGCCTGGGCGAGTGCGGAGACAGGGCTTGGGGGGTCCCAGAGCCGGCCACTGTTTCGCCTTTATAGGCTCTTCAGTCCGCTTAGTAACGATGGCGTGCTACACGTCAGAATCGTACGATACGAATATTGACGTTACCATGATTTGATGATATCCGATGCCGACGGCGAAGTCAGGAACGGGCCGAGCGAGAAGCCTTCGAAAGAAGCATGCTGATGCTTCTTTGATCCGATGGTGTAATCTTGCTGACTGTTGGCGCTAATCACGGGCCGAGCCCTACTGCCAAGGCACGTGTTTTTCGGCCCGAAGGCCTACTAGACGCACGTGACCAAGAGTTCGGTTATACCCAGCGCGGGGCGTCTATTATGACGCAATCCTGACAAACCGGTCACGTGTAAGGGCACGTGAGCTGACCGGCCTAGACTGTGCACGTGATGATTAGTCACGGCGTCTACTTAACCCATGGTTAGGGTTAGGTTCGGTTCCGTTAGGTTCGGTTCCGTTAGGTTCGGTTTGGTTAGGTTAGGATTTGGTTAGGTTAGGGTTAGGTTACTAATCCCCTGCCTTCAGTAAATCATCTATATTCCGATTAAGGAATAGTACGCACGGTTAGGTTAGGCGTTAGGTTCGGTTAGGTTCCTAAATAAATACGGTTAATACCGTCTGTCGTGGCTGACAGAACCGTGGTACCTACAAATTATGGTTGTAGCGCTACAGAATAGCAATAAGCCGTTTTAGGTACATATCCTACACCGTATTGAGCATGGCCCATTTTCTCGGGTTGAGCACCGACGAAGACCTGCACGGCCTAAGTGGAAATTAGTGTAGGTTTGGCATACGCGTACGAAGAAACTCCGCAAACGTAGCAAAACGGCCCCTATGGGCTTCTCGTTTGGCGACCAGCTAGGCCTTATGCCCGCCGGATACCCAGACCGGATCACCGGAGGGGCTGCGCACATAACAGCTGCATCTTGGCTAAATGTCCGACGCTATGCATACGGAGCGGACGGTTAGCACACTAGCCCGTGACCGGGGGTTAGCCGATCGAGCAAAGGCGAGCAATACTGTTAGCAGCGTCGCGACGAGTCGCGGCGCCAGGTTTCACCGGATAGGGAAGTACCTTACCGGCCATAATGCCAACGAGGGCCAGGAGATGAACGACGACCGCCTCGTCTCGCGGGATTCCAATCATCATCATTGTCAGTGTGGTGGGGAATCGGCGCGGGGGCAGGGTCGACCTGAATCGGCGCAACCTGTGGAACAACCGGAGGGTCATTAACAAGGATGCGTTCATCGAGCTTAGAGAAAACTTCTTTTTTCCAAAGACTGGTTAAGTCGAACAGGTTCTTCGTGCGTTTGCGCGACACGAGAAATCGACGATCCAGTAAACTGATTTTACGAACATCTGGAACGAAAATGGTAGAGCCAAGACCGTCGGGCACCTCCGTTAGGTACGAAGGGCCGACGTCGAGGCCGCCACGATCGTCAGTTGGACGCGGGAAAGGTCGGGCCATATCGGCGGTCGAGTAATTCCCAAGATCGGCTCTATCGAGCCATTCTTTCCAGTAACTGGTGATAGTTTCTCCGAATTCTGTAGCATTGAAATAGTTCCATGCCAAGTTAAATTCTGATTTAAGAACAAGAACACCTTCGGGCGCGACTTCGCGAGTTGGACTCAAGCGTTTGTCCCATCGTTCTCGTATGTATTTCTTTAACCATACAATAACAAGGTCTTCCGGGTAACCACGCTTCACGTACAGGGCTACTAAACCCTGAAGTGCCTCTAAGTATGTATCGTGAGTACTACTAAGCGTTGCTAACCGTGACATTTCACCGATAAACGTTCCGCGCTTGACATCAAGCGGGTGGTGAGATATCCATGGAATTCTTTCTTGGTGATTTCCAGCCTTGCGAAACGGCATCCATTGTAATTTAAAGTAGCTATCTTTATAAATGGTCATGTCGAGAAAATGCGCATATTGCGCGCTGGAATCCCATGTTATTTGGCAGTTATCGAAGTGGATACGGTCCGTAATGTAATCTGCAGCCTGCTGTTCAGAATCGGCGTACACTATTGCGAGACAATCATCGATATATCGACCATAGAACGGAACGTTCGGGTCGTTAGAGATTCCTACAGCTTCTTCAAAGTGACAACCGTAAAGGTTCGCCAGGTCAGGCGAATCGGCGACGCCCATTGCTAGGCCTCGTAGTTGTAGGTAGATTTTTTCTCTATACTGCGTAACAAGCTCTGTGTTACCGACATTCAAACATCTATTAAAGACCTTTGCTAATTCGCGTTCTGTCTGCGCTTCATATGAGGTTGCAGAATTATGGCGAAGCCAATTGGCTACCAGACTTGGATCGTCTGATTCTTCGGCCATTTTCCCGAATCGGAAGTCATGCCATCGATTATATACTATTTCGAGGCATGGTAGTAATGGTACATTCGGGTAGAACGCGACTACGTCTCCAGTGATGATAAACCACTTTCGATCGTGTCGTAATTTGAGCTGGCTAAATTTTATCGCCAAGTCCTTAGATCCGTGGATAACGGTTGGCGCCGATTTAATGATCGGTTTTAGTTCTTTTGATACGAATTTTGCGGCTGGATTCATAAGGGCGGAGTGGCACGGTATGATCGGACGGAACCCTGGTGGATTCTTGTGGATCTTCGGAATTCCATAGAACTCCGGAATGTGGTGCGAGTCCAGGCCTTCAGTGAGTTTTGATCGCAAGAAGTCACTTAAGCCTAATTCAGCCTGCTCTACCAGATATATTTCTACATCATGGGCAATTAGAGTCATTTCCGTATGTTTACCGTCGAGAATGCGGCGTGCTTGCATTTTTGTAAGCGGGCGATAGTCATTGACGTTCGCCAGCATCTTTTCGGTTTGTTCGTTGAGCCAGGTCCTCTCAGACACCGCGAGCCCTAAGTTTTTATCTGTTGTCGTAACAACGTAGTTGTTCGACTCTAAAAACTCTCGAATGACCTTTGGGTGGGGCGCGAGAGGTTTAGTGACGCTGAGACCCGGGTCGTCTGGGATTCTGGCGATCGTTTGGTTAACGAAGCGCCTAGCCTGGACGAGGCCTAGTTCGAGATATTGCGGTAGTACGGGCGGTTTAGTATCCTTCTTAGAAGGCACCTCGTAGTCTGGATCAAACGGACGGTTTGGCCGTCTTTAAACGTGAAGAAGAGACGCCATCGAAGACGCCTCTGGAAGTCTCTCCACGCAGACTGAATTAACTCAGTCTTTAACGGTTGGTAGTACATATACTTAAGGCCGACACTTAGTTCGTTACTTATGTGTCGCGGGACTTCAACACCAGGAGAAAGATGAACATTGCTGCGAAACTGGGCAGCGGACAATACATTGTACGGAGTATGCAAAATGATGATCTTTATCGCCTGTGGAAGTGGGACGGTGAGAATGGCGTCCGGTAAAGAGCGAGGGCGGCCGTAGACGTACGACGACATGGCACTTCTCAGTGCTTCCCCTTGCCGCTCCTCTTCCCGCGGGCCTTGTTCGCCTTGGCCGTGTTCTGCTTCGCAGAGGCTTTCGCCTGCTGCTTCCGAACTTCCTTCTTTAACGAAGCCTGCTTCCGAGCAGGCTTGGGCGTATAAGAGGGCGGGGTCGACTTCGACCCGCTTGCCTTGGCGTTGGACTGAGGAGCGCGCTTCCCCTTTGAAAAAGCGCGTTAGTGCGGCGTTGCTCAGAGCCTGTGAAGGGCTTACCTGAGCCAACTTAGCCTCAATCGATTTGAGACGCGAGTTGACAGCCGTGTCGATCAACGATTGGATCGACGGGCCGGGGCGGGTAGCATCCGCCATCTCTACGTCTGCGGCCTGCACGACCGCGGTCTTCTTCTCGATCTTCTTCTTCATCGCGAGATCCTTATTCTCCACGATGGCGATGATGCGAGCCGAAAAGACCGGCAACGAACGAACCAGCGCTTTCCTCTCCTGCGCTTTCAACGGGTTCGTGTCCCAGTGGTCGATCTCCAACTGACCATCCTCCGCACCCTCCTTCCACGTCGGCACCTGGTTATGGGTGCGAACGTGCGGCCATCGCTCGTCGACGATTGGCGCGAGGATTTTGAGTGCTTCCTGGGGCGTACATGCCGTGACGAGGAACGCGAGCTCGTCCTTCTTGGCCTTGACGGCGTTTGAGAGGACGGCGGTCTCGAAAGCCTTGTGGGCCTTCTCGAACTCCTCCCGCGATGTAGCGAGAGACGCGTTGCCTGCGTCCACGAACTCCTTCGAGTGCTGGAGTGCGGGTACCTTCGCCTTAAGGAAAGGCGGCATGGTGTTGGCAACAACGTGTGCCTCCAGCTTACGCAAGCTGGACTCCGTCGCGACGCGCTTTTCAGCAAGCGAGGCAATAGCCAGAAGGCCGGGGCGGAGAACGACGCGATAGTCGACGGGGATGAGGTTGATCACATCGTCTACCTGGACTGCAGCCGCAAGGGCGCTGAACAGGGTCGCGTCGGCAGCAGCAACGGGGTTACCTTAGGGTTAGGGTTAGGTTAGGGTTAGGTTAGAGTTAGGTTAGGTTAGGGGGAGTGAGCAAAACCCGAGCGAAGCGAGGGTTTTGCGAACGACTAGTGGAAGGGGGGGTGCCTGGGCGAGAGCGGAGACAGGGCTTGGGGGGTCCCAGAGCCGGCCACTGTTTCGCCTTTATAGGCTCTTCAGTCCGCTTAGTAACGATGGCGTGCTACACGTCAGAATCGTACGATACGAATATTGACGTTACCATGATTTGATGATATCCGATGCCGACGGCGAAGCCGGGGTCGGGCCGAGCGAGAAGCCTTCGAAAGAAGCATGCTGATGCTTCTTTGATCCGATGGTGTAATCTTGCTGACTGTTGGCGCTAATCACGGGCCGAGCCCTACTGCCGAGGCACGTGTTTTTCGGCCCGAAGGCCTACTAGACGCACGTGACCAAGAGTTCGGTTATACCCAGCGCGGGGCGTCTAATGACGCAATCCTGACAAACCGGTCACGTGTAAGGGCACGTGAACTGACCGGCCTAGACTGTGCACGTGATGATTAGTCACGGCGTCTACTTAACCCATGGTTAGGGTTAGGTTCGGTTCCGTTAGGTTCGGTTCCGTTAGGTTCGGTTTGGTTAGGTTAGGATTTGGTTAGGTTAGGGTTAGGTTACTAATCCCCTGCCTTCAGTGAATCATCTATATTCCGATTAAGGAATAGTACGCACGGTTAGGTTAGGCGTTAGGTTCGGTTAGGTTCCTAAATAAATACGGTTAATACCGTCTGTCGTGGCTGACAGAACCGTGGTACCTACAAATTATGGTTGTAGCGCTACAGAATAGCAATAAGCCGTTTTAGGTACATATCCTACACCGTATTGAGCATGGCCCATTTTCTCGGGTTGAGCACCGACAAAGACCTGTACAGCCTAAGTGGAATTTAGTGTAGGTTTGGCATACGCGTACGAAGAAACTCCGCAAACGTAGCAAAACGGCCCCTATGGGCTTCTCGTTTGGCGACCAGCTAGGCCTTGTGCCCGCCGGATACCCAGACCGGATCACCGGAGGGGCTGCGCACATAACAGCTGCATCTTGGCTAAATGTCCGACGCTATGCATACGGAGCGGACGGTTAGCACACTAGCCCGTGACCGGGGGTTAGCCGATCGAGCAAAGGCGAGCAATACTGCTAGCAGCGTCGCGACGAGTCGCGGCGCCAGGTTTCACCGGATAGGGAAGTACCTTACCGGCCATAGTGCCAACGAGGGCCAGGAGATGAACGACGACCGCCTCGTCTTGCAGGATTCCAATCATCATCATTGTCAGTGTGATGGGGAAGCGGTGCAGGGGCAGGGTCGACCTGAATCGGCGCAACCTGTGGAACAACCGGAGGGTCATTAACAAGGATGCGTTCATCGAGCTTAGAGAAAACTTCTTTTTTCCAAAGACTGGTTAAGTCGAACAGGTTCTTCGTGCGTTTGCGTGACACGAGAAATCGACGGTCCAGTAAACTGATTTTACGAACATCTGGAACGAAAATGGTAGAGCCAAGACCGTCGGGCACCTCCGTTAGGTACGAAGGGCCGACGTCGAGGCCGCCACGATCGTCAGTTGGACGCGGGAAGGGTCGGGCCATATCGGCGGTCGAGTAATTCCCAAGATCGGCTCTATCGAGCCATTCTTTCCAGTAACTGGTGATAGTTTCTCCGAATTCTGTAGCATTGAAGTAATTCCATGCCAAGTTAAATTCTGATTTAAGAACAAGAACACCTTCGGGCGCGACTTCGCGAGTTGGACTCAAGCGTTTGTCCCATCGTTCTCGTATGTATTTCTTTAACCATACAATAACAAGGTCTTCCGGGTAACCACGCTTCACGTACAGGGCTACTAAACCCTGAAGTGCCTCTAAGTATGTATCGTGAGTACTACTAAGCGTTGCTAACCGTGACATTTCACCGATAAACGTTCCGCGCTTGACATCAAGCGGGTGGTGAGATATCCATGGAATTCTTTCTTGGTGATTTCCAGCCTTGCGAAACGGCATCCATTGTAATTTAAAGTAGCTATCTTTATAAATGGTCATGTCGAGAAAATGCGCATATTGCGCGCTGGAATCCCATGTTATTTGGCAGTTATCGAAGTGGATACGGTCCGTAATGTAATCTGCAGCCTGCTGTTCAGAATCGGCGTACACTATTGCGAGACAATCATCGATATATCGACCATAGAACGGAACGTTCGGGTCGTTAGAGATTCCTACAGCTTCTTCAAAGTGACAACCGTAAAGGTTCGCCAAGTCAGGCGAATCAGCGACGCCCATTGCTAGGCCTCGTAGTTGTAGGTAGATTTTTTCTCTATACTGCGTAACAAGCTCTGTGTTACCGACATTCAAACATCTATTAAAGACCTTTGCTAGTTCGCGTTCTGTCTGTGCTTCATATGAGGTCGCAGAATTATGGCGAAGCCAATTGGCTACCAGACTTGGATTGTCTGATTCTTCGGCCATTTTCCCGAATCGGAAGTCATGCCATCGATTATATACTATTTCGAGGCATGGTAGTAATGGTACATTCGGGTAGAACGCGACTACGTCTCCAGTGATGATAAACCACTTTCGATCGTGTCGTAATTTGAGCTGACTAAATTTTATCGCCAAGTCCTTAGATCCGTGGATAACGGTTGGCGCCGATTTGATGATCGGTTTTAGTTCTTTTGATACGAATTTTGCGGCTGGATTCATAAGGGCGGAGTGGCACGGTATGATCGGACGGAACCCTGGTGGATTCTTGTGGATCTTCGGAATTCCATAGAACTCCGGAATGTGGTGCGGGTCCAGGCCTTCAGTGAGTTTTGATCGCAAGAAGTCACTTAAGCCTAATTCAGCCTGCTCTACCAGATATATTTCTACATCGTGGGCAATTAGAGTCATTTCCGTATGTTTACCGTCGAGAATGCGGCGTGCTTGCATTTTTGTAAGCGGGCGATAGTCAGTGACGTTCGCCAGCATCTTTTCGGTTTGTTCGTTGAGCCAGGTCCTCTCAGACACCGCGAGCCCTAAGTTTTTATCTGTTGTCGTCACAACGTAGTTGTTCGACTCTAAAAACTCTCGAATGACCTTTGGGTGGGGCGCGAGAGGTTTAGTGACGCTGAGACCCGGGTCGTCTGGGATTCTGGCGATCGTTTGGTTAACGAAGCGCCTAGCCTGGACGAGGCCTAGTTCGAGATATTGCGGTAGTACGGGTGGTTTAGTATCCTTCTTAGAAGGCACCTCGTAGTCTGGATCAAACGGACGGTTTGGACCGTCTTTAAACGTGAAGAAGAGACGCCATCGAAGACGCCTCTGGAAGTCTCTCCACGCAGACTGAATTAACTCAGTCTTTAACGGTTGGTAGTACATATACTTAAGGCCGACACTTAGTTCGTTACTTATGTGTCGCGGGACTTCAACACCAGGAGAAAGATGAACATTGCTGCGAAACTGGGCAGCGGACAATACATTGTACGGAGTATGCAAAATGATAATCTTTATCGCCTGTGGAAGTGGGACGGTGAGAATAGCGTCCGGTAAAGAGCGAGGGCGGCCGTAGACGTACGACGACATGGCACTTCTCAGTGCTTCCCCTTGCCGCTCCTCTTCCCGCGGGCCTTGTTCGCCTTGGCCGTGTTCTGCTTCGCAGAGGCTTTCGCCTGCTGCTTCCGAACTTCCTTCTTTAACGAAGCCTGCTTCCGAGCAGGCTTGGGCGTATAAGAGGGCGGGGTCGACTTCGACCCGCTTGCCTTGGCGTTGGACTGAGGAGCGCGCTTCCCCTTTGAAAAAGCGCGTTAGTGCGGCGTTGCTCAGAGCCTGTGAAGGGCTTACCTGAGCCAACTTTGCCTCAATCGATTTGAGACGCGAGTTGACGGCCGTGTCGATCAACGATTGGATCGACGGGCCGGGGCGGGTAGCGTCCGCCATCTCTACGTCTGCGGCCTGCACGACCGCGGTTTTCTTCTCGATCTTTTTCTTCATCGCGAGATCCTTATTCTCCACGATGGCGATGATGCGAGCCGAGAAAACCGGCAACGAACGAACCAGCGCTTTCCTCTCCTGCGCTTTCAACGGGTTCGTGTCCCAGTGGTCGATCTCCAACTGACCATCCTCTGCACCCTCCTTCCACGTCGGCACCTGGTTATGGGTGCGAACGTGCGGCCATCGCTCGTCGACGATTGGCGCGAGGATTTTGAGTGCTTCCTGGGGCGTACATGCCGTGACGAGGAACGCGAGCTCGTCCTTCTTGGCCTTGACGGCGTTCGAGAGGACGGCGGTCTCGAAAGCCTTGTGGGCCTTCTCGAACTCCTCTCGCGATGTAGCGAGAGACGCGTTACCAGCGTCCACGAACTCCTTCGAGTGCTGGAGTGCGGGTACCTTCGCCTTAAGGAAAGGCGGCATGGTGTTGGCAACAACGTGTGCCTCCAGCTTACGCAAGCTGGACTCCGTCGCGACGCGCTTTTCAGCAAGCGAGGCAATAGCCAGAAGGCCGGGGCGGAGAACGACGCGATAGTCGACGGGGATGAGGTTGATCACATCGTCTACCTGGACTGCAGCCGCAAGGGCGCTGAACAGGGTCGCGTCGGCAGCAGCAACGGGGTTACCCGAAACCGCGCCAATGGTGGCCGAGATAGTCTCAGCCGGGGGGGAGAGAGCGCGTCCGAGGGCCGCGAAGTTGAACGACGAATTCATGACGGTAGGGGCGGTAGACTAGTGGAAGGTTAGGGTTAGGTTAGGGTTAGGTTAGGTTAGGGTTAGGTTAGGTTAGGTTAGGTTAGGTTAGGTTAGGTTAGGTTAGGTTAGGTTAGGTTAGGTTAGGTTAGGTTAGGTTAGGTTAGGTTAGGTTAGGTTAGGTTAGGTTAGGTTAGGTTAGGTTAGGTTAG